>LQNS02277813.1:8569819-8583613 GCA_001587735.2 Parhyale hawaiensis | reverse complement strand
GGTTTAGGTTTCTGCGTAAATGTTCAATGATTTTAATAATAGGTAGATTTGATCATGCCTTTAATTTCCCCGCAATTTAGGTTCGTCGCTGCCATCTTCCAGGTGAGACACCGTTATTTGTCATGTGCATGTTAAATTTAAGATCATTTATTCTGTGTCGGAGGTTGGCTGTCCTCCTAACGTTCGGTATCACATCTTTTTTTTAACATCTTATATCATATACCGTAACAAACCTAATCTTCATCTTTTAACATCTTATATCATATACCGTAACATGAATCCCTAACAGAGTTCAAGGCCGCTGCGCTGAGTCGAAACGGAATTACGGTCTGAGCTTCTGCGCCAGCCCTGAATTTTGGCACAGTGTTCCTACTGTTCTGTAGAAATGATAATGGAGCTGGCCTTCAAAATTTTCTATTTCTTGCCGCATAAAATACATAGAAATTAGCCGTGCTCTCAGCATTTAGAGTGTTGCTTGGCCACATTTTCAGCCATCTAGCGAAATCGTGAGAGCAACAGGTGGCAATACCGCCTGCACGCACCTGCGAATGAGATTATGAAGAGATAGGATCTCAGGACAGGGAGGGGCACAGGGCTCAAACATGTCCGCCAGTGCTACATATGTTGTGGTGGAAGGTATGTGGCTGGTGGACCACGCAACGCTAGAATGAACATAGTCCTTTCTCTGTGTTTAATGTTAGCGCTAGTCTCATAATCTTATTCTCAGCATTGCAGGTGAGAAACTAAATGTATGTAGAGCGCATTATTCTCTTTGTGCATACGTATCACGAAAAAAAAATTCTGAGCTTAAGGGGACTCTCGAAGGGGGGGGGGACTTTCNCCCCTGCTGGGGAACGCCACGCCTCCGCCGAGGGGAACGCGCGGGGGCGGCGCGAGGCGCGCGCGGACCGGACGGCTGCAGTCGACCGCACAAAGTGGGCCGGGATCCATGCAACTAGATGCATGAATCCCGGCTCCTATACTACTTCCCGAAACAGAAGGGGAAGTATTGAGAGACTACCTAACATTACAAAACTAACCTCATCAGCAGGAACTGCGCCAAGTTGTAGCATCTCCTGCGGAAAAGGCATACGGAAACCTTGGGTGCGTGATGCCCAAATATATTGTGGCAGGGAAAGGGCCCGCCAGAATGGACTATACCCCTGAGGGCTCGACATCGGGCGACGTCACATTTATATAACAACGCAGTGCACATGACTGGTGCGGCAATATAAACATCTATTAGGGATTCAGACAAGCTGGTTGTAACATATGCGTCATTTATTAATAAAACAACTGACTTGATTGAGCGTGAGTCAGCAGTGAAACTCTCGTTAATTTTATAATTGCCTCCGCCAATGATGTTACATTGATCTTTGTTCTGCTCGTCTGTTTGGCCGTTTATCACCAAGAAAACTCAAAAAGGTATAAACGGATCTTCACAGGGATTGTTCCGCATGCTAGGAAGAACAGATGATTAATTTGTTAAAATCCGTTAAACTGTTTCTTTGTCTGCCTCCTATTTTTGGTAAAATAACTCAAACAGTCATGGACGCATTTTTGTGGAATCTGCCAAGATTGTTAAGAATATTACGAAGTAAAAATGAATAACTTTGTGTAGTGATGTTTCGGTTCATTTTTTTTTTCCTGTCTTTGATTTTATATTTGTCGGCAACAGAACTCATAAAGTTATGAACGCATCTTTATGAAAGATGCGAAAATCGTTATCAATGTTAAAGGGCACCATTGAATGATGTAAATTTTCAGGGCATATTTAATTTTGTTTTTGTTGCCACTACTTTGATCGGCAGAGGTAGGTATGCGTTCTCACAATACTCTTTGGTTTGACCATTTTATCAAGGCAATTCGGTCCTGGTCAAATTCCTTCATAACGTTGCCAATTCTATGGGTATTTTTGAGATTTTGTTCGGCCCATATCTTAGCCCCGCCCACTACCTGTTCAGAGAGAAATCTCAGAAAGTCCCATAGAATTGGCATCGCTGTAGAGGAATTTGGCCAAGACCGAACTGCCTTGATAAAATGGTCAGACTATAGGTAAATTTATTATCAAATTTTGGTGGTGGTGGTGGTGATTAAAGGAAATCTTAGTTTCAGAAGCAAGGACCATTGTTCGTTACCGTAGCTTTGATTGGCGGACGTATGCATTCTCACAATACTCCAGTTCATTTACTTGTTGTTTTAGTGGTTACCCTGGTTAGATTTAATTTTTTTTATTCTAAAGCAGTTGTTATCCTTACTTGGTTACTCTTAGTATTTTCAAGAAACGCTTACTATGATTTTGTTATTTTCCGAAGCGTCTAGAATTAATAATAATTGTGGCTATGTTGGTGGTTTTTCATCGTGAGAAATAGATTCCTCACTGAATCAAACTCTGTCAAGAATCATTCATTGTTATGAAAGTAAATTATTCTCTTTCAAAATTATAGATAGGAAGTTTTTCAAAGAGTTCCCGCTTAAGTCAGTGTCGGCACCAGGTACTTTTCATTAGGGAGAGGGCTGGAAGACGGCTGCAGTACATAAAATATGAAGGGACTCACAAAATATACAGATATGTATGATGGCTAAATGGCAACAATACTGAAGGGCCAAATATCGCGAGCTTGGCTCAATGGAGGGAAGGCTTGGCTCAATGATGGAGGGAAGGCTTGGCTCAATGGAGGGAAGGCTTGGCTCAATGGAGGGAAGGCTTGGCTCAATGGAGGGGAAGGCTTGGCTCAATGGAGGGGAAGGCTTGGCTCAATGGAGGGAAGGCTTGGCTCAATGGAGGGAAGGCTTGGCTCAATGATGGAGGCAAGGCTTGGCTCAATGGAGGGAAGGCTTGGCTCAATGGAGGGGAAGGCTTGGCTCAATGGAGGGGAAGGCTTGGCTCAATGGAGGGGAAGGCTTGGCTCAATGGAGGGGAAGGCTTGGCTCAATGGAGGGGAAGGATTGACTCAATGGAGGGGGAGGCTTGGCTCAATGGAGGGGAAGGCTTGGCTCAATGGAGGGGAAGGTTTGACTCAATGGAGGGGGAGGCTTGGCTCAATGGAGGGGAAGGTTTGACTCAATGGAGGGGGAGGCTTGGCTCAATGGAGGGGAAGGCTTGGTTCAATATGAGCTGAGGGCTGGGCTCGAATTGGGAGGGGGCCTGGCACAGAGGCGAATGCCCCCCCTTCCCTCCCCCACGAGAAGGGGCTAGATCTGCCAGTGCACTACACAACCAGACCCCCCCCATCTTTCAACTCCCCTGTCATTACTACGGGCGCCAGATAATTAAAAAGAGCCGAAATGATGTGAAACGAATCCACTTTTTAAGGGACCTAAGTGTAACAAGTTTCATATCGAAGTCTGAGTGGGTCAAAACAATGACGCAACTTAGGCCGACGGCCTTTTCCCGACGATTAAAGCGACCACTGTTGCGTACGTAAGGCCGAGTTCACACGTTATTCATCTCAACGCATTCACTCATCCACGCATCCAAAACTTTTTTAGCGTCGTTCTCAGCACAATTTCTGTGTACGCCACAAAAAGTTATAAAAATGTAAACCGTCGAATCAGTTTCCTTCGCAAGCATCACTAAGCAAGTTCCAAAAATCACTTCAAATTTTGGGTGAAATAAACCTAAAAAACTGCACTCTTCTAGGACACAGTAACACAGTCAAACGAGCACATGAAATTGGCGTGTGAATTCGGCTTTAAGTTAGGGCAGGTTAGCTATGTTAAGGTTCGGTTTGTCATGTTAGGTTAGAATAGCGAGAGACGAGGTACGTTTAAGAACTGTTACAGGTTAGGAAAGCGCAGGACAGATTGTGTTCCCGATAACTGCAACGGCCGTCTTCAAAGCTGCCGTCGTAAGGCAGGCTGCACACTAACAACTTTCGTTGCCGCTAGGAGCTTAGAGGCAACTCAACTTATCCGTGTACGTAGCTACGGCACGGCTTCAGCTTCTTCAAAATTTAGCTGCTTCAAAAATTTTCAAATATTTCAGTCGCTCCTGCAATTTCTACACCCTAGCGACTGGCAATGTTGAACTTTCAACGATCGCTCTTAATTATAAGCGGTTGGTGTTCACAACGATTGGTAGTTTAAGAATTACTCGTGCTACAAGTATCTGCAGTACGACTTCAGTGCCGGTGCCGACGCGTCAGCCTATTCGATTCAACGCAGATCCGACGATCGCTGTTGCTTTCATGTTAGTGTGCAGCCGGCCTAAGGCAGCAAATTGAATGAAGTCCGGTAACTTCAATTCACTGTAGTGTTAGTTGAGCTCTTTCACCTAATGAAACCTTTTCAAATAACCATTAATTATGTTATATATTTATAGCTTTAATTTTAAATTCCAATGTTCATAATTAATTTATTGAGTGATTTCACGTGAAAATAAGTAGGGCAAAACAAACAACTTTCTTGCCAAATCAGTCTTGTATACTTGTAATAGGTTTCACTTTATTTAATATACGTAGAAAATTATAAGTGAAAGTAAATTTTGGCTGTTTTGAATCAAATGCGTTATTGCATCAAGTTTATGCTTCTCCAATATGCACTTTATTTGTTTCATACTGTGATCAGTTTAAAACACAGTTCAGTTATTTATTTGGAACTGAAAAGGAAAGTTACAATGTATTAAAAATAATGTAATGACCTTCGTACTAGTTCTGGCAGCGTAATGTTTACATTACTGTGTAGTACGCCGTCGTGCGGCACGACACAACCAGTTGGTGGGCTGCATTGCATCGGAGAGAACAACAGTTAATATAATTGCCTGGGGTGCAAGTGCAAGCGACCACTGTTGCCAGATCTGCGTTATAGTTGCCAGACGTTGCTATTTGGGTGCTCGAATTGTGAATATAACATGATAGAATATAGAAATAATTTATAAACTCAGTGGTCATGTGGCTTAATTTGGAGTAAACATTGGGGAAGGCTAGGTTAGGATAAATTAGGCTAGTTGGGAATAGGTTAGACCTCGTTAGGTTGATTGAAAATAGGGTTAGATTAATTAAGAATGGCTTAGGGCAGGTTTACTTTAGCCAGAAAAAGTGCTTAAACTAACTTATCAATACACATATTGCACCTGAATTTATTAGTCACATAGTTCAAAATATAAACCTACTGGGACAGGAAGAAAACAGAAAAGAATAATTGTATAATTTTGACGAAGTATTTTATTCGTTAGAAGGCAAGGAGACGAGCTATTACATCAAGACAATTTTGTTGCTTGCACAAGTTTAATTTACAGCTACGGACATGTTCTGGTGTTTCGCTATCTATAGTAAAGTTGGAACTCGAGGGCGTGGAACACAGTCGTTGGTGCGGAGGTGGGTGAAGTTTTCTGCTGGATCGCTTGAATGGCATGGCTCTGTAGCATTAGATGAGAGTTGTAAACGCGGATTATGGCAAACAATGAAATTACAGAGACTTGCAGATATTGCTAATTCAGATCATTGTAAACATTGATAGTACAGGCGCTTGTAGACATTGCTACTTCGTAATACAGATACCTGCAGACTATGGAAATGCGGGTAATTGCAGATAATACAAATGCTTGTCATCTCAAGCATTGCTAATGCAGATAATATATATATATATATATATATACATACAAACAATATAAAAGCAGCTAATTGCAGACAATATAAATGCTGTAAATTGCCGATATTTCTGATGCTGGTGGACCACCGGAAACTGATAGACGCAGCCGGATATTTTTAGTACATGCTCTGCATATTTCGCGCTTATCTGGAAAGAAAATTCAAATTATCGCTATTTTGCAACTTGTAAAAGGTTTAAAGAATTTTTTTTTTCTTATCCATATATGTCCAAAATATGTAGAGAATGTACTAATAATGCCAGGTTGCGTGTCGATGCACGATGAGGGATCCTAAATTGACTCTCAGCACGGACTGCTTCTCCTGCTCTTCACACTACAAGTTTTTTCAAAATTCTAGAATTAAGGCAAAAAGAAAACCTCGATAGGTGTATCCATTGTACCCTGTATACGAGATAATAAATTATATTTGTTTTGTTTTGTTTTAATGATTTCTCCTGGGACTGTACGCAATCGGACCATTTTCGAGGCCCAGACCCAGGCCTGTACTGAAGGAGGTCTTGGCTCAGTACCCTAAATTATTCTGTTTTAAGGCAAACGTGAGGAGACACTAATTAGCAGTTACCCTATAGATTCACACCTGCGGACAATATCAACGTGTTATTAAATATACGCTTCAATTAACACAGTCTTGCCTAAAAGAAAGAGGCTAGCTGTACAGAAGATTTACCCTAGAGATGCAAACAAATATTAGAATTGGAAATGCGTCATGCATTGCTCATGAAACTTAGGGCAAATACTATTGATTTCAATACAATGCGCCAATATATATACTTTACAAAGTACATATTGAGACATGGTGCTATTGGTCGATGAATAGCTCATCATTTAATACTACTATATTGTACTACGCTGAATAGCAGTCCATTGTTTGGTTCCTATATGGTAATAGTATGCGCTGCCATTGGCTGCAAAAGATACGTTTGCAAGATTTATATAGTGACCAACTGAATGGTTGCTAGAAAGCTGACATCTCAGGGGCAAGAGCCCGATACCCACTTACGACATTTGTTGGTGATAACAGTCTAGAGCCAACTCAGCTAAGCCATTTACCGTACCGCGGCACGGTCCTGCTTGCGAAATATTTAACTGTGTAAAATTGCCGAACCTCTTAGCCGCTGCTGCCGAGACGAACTATCAACTATCGCTCCTTATTATGAGTAGTTTAAATCAACGAAGATTTCAAATCATCGACCTTACGCTGAATCGAGCCTTCGACAACGCAGTCAGATTAAATGAGTTGGCTCTAGGCTGCTAGCGCGTGCAAAAGTTGTGTGGACGCCGGGCTTCATTATGTAACTTGACTGGTTACTTCCGTTGGGGTAACCCGTGTCGCAGTCATTGTTACCGATTTTTGGGTTGTGATTGCGACGAAGTTTGTGAGCGGCTGGGACCCACCAATGCCTTGTGATTGCAACACGTCTCAGGCAGAGGACAGCATGTTCAGTACTGAAGATATCTTTTACCGGACGGCTTGGTACCATAACTCAAAAAGTTATGGACGGAATTGCATGAAATTTGCACGAATTATTTGGTACGTAACGAACAGTGAATGACCAAATTTGTGGCGATTTATTTGTCCGTTTACTTTTCTCTCTGTTCGATTTTATATTTGACAGCAATGTAACTCAAAAAGTTACGGGCGATTTTAAAAAGTATATATAAATAAAAAAAAAATATTCCTGTCTAAATCCTAGTTTCAGGACCAATGTAAATTTTCCCTTAACATTGCCTTGCTTGGTGGAAGTATGCACTCGCAGAGTGCTTTAAATTTCATCGTTATTAACTTAGATGCTGAGCCAATCGATTTTTAGGACATCGATACACTGGAGATGGTTTAATACCGGACTACCGTCGGTGGCGAGCGTTGCAATACTTGCGAACAGAATATATTTTAAGCTTCCTAACCTATCCTAGTTCTTAAACGTACTAAATAGTCTATTACTATTCTAACCTAACGTACCACACTCAACCCCAGCATGCTTAACCTTACCTAACATTCCCAACGGTCGTCGCCGAAATTAACCGACGCTCTGTCGGACGCGTTCCTTTCCGAAAACCTCCTCGCAGTCACACACGCGAGTTAATTAAAAGTTTAGAAGAGTGTGAAAAGGCCGATATTCACTTTACTGTGTTTGCGGTGTATGTTTACGGCATCATGCATTTTAACTTTAGGTGGAGGGCCATAAACAATACTCTCATCAATATTCGTACGTTTTATTCAATTTAATACACATACTGAATCCCTAACTGAATTCAAGGCCGCTGCGCTGAGTCGAAACGGAATTACGGTCTGAGCTTCTGCGCCAGCCCTGAATTTTGGCACAGTGTTCCTACTGTTCTGTAGAAATAATAATGGAGCTGGCCTTCAAAACTTTCTATTTCTTGCCGCATAAAATACATAGAACTTAGCCGTGTTCTCAGCATTTAGAGTGTTGCTTGGCCACATTTTCAGCCATCTAGGGAAATAGTGAGAGCAACAGGTGGCAACACCGCCTGCACGCACCTGCGAATGAGATTATGAAGAGATAGGATCTCAGGACAGGGGCACAGGGCTCAAAGCCTCAAACATGTTCGCTAGTGCTACACATGCTGTGGTGGGGGGTGTATGGCTCATAATAATGGCTGGTGGAGCACGCAACGCTAGAATGAACATAGTCCTCTCCCAGTGTTTAATGTTAGTGCTAGTCTCATAATCTTCTTCACAGCACTGCAGGTGAGAAACTAAATATATGTATGTCGCATCATTCTTTCTGTGTATATCACGAAAATAAATTCCTGAGCGTGAATTGAGTGGATGCGCAAGTGAAAACGATAGTCGTTGTTGCTGCGCAAAATATGTAAATAAACCTTGCGCTCCGGCCTGTACCACTACTGCTGGTGGCAATATCATCACTTACGAGAGCAATCCGTAGAAATTGCAACGTTATCTAACTATTGTGTACAACTATTACTGCAATAGAGCATTGTATTATGTAGATTGTAGGCTGTGTAGTGTGTTGGTCGCACTATTAATGGAACTACAAGATTGACCTTATGTATTGAACTCGTTTTAAGAAATAAGTCGCAATAGTAGTAGTATTGACCAATGAATAATTCTCCTCGAAGCGAAATGAAGTTTTATTGATAGTATTCTTCATACCATGCGACACATGCGCTGCAAAACCGGTTGCCTGTCTCCTCAGATGATCCAGGCGTCGCGGCACGTATTCATGTTGACTTGGAATACAAGACTTTACGTGACCTTCAACAGGAGAGGTTTCGCAGAGAACGGCATCCCTTAGGAACACTATACAATCGCAAGCACTACTTGGTGCAAGAACGGGCAAATGGCGCGGCCTCATATATATTTAAAGTCGGTATCATAGATACGGTAGCATGGACGGTGAGGGAGCTGTACACAACTTCGCATCAAGTTGCGCGTTCGGTTGTATAATGTAACTCCGGCGTTGGGGGCGTCAGGATTAAGCCCGTTTACGGTTCAGGAACTGGGAATAGGTTCAGCCTCGTCAGAGACTGCCGCTTGTTTGCTCGAGATCTGGACGAGCCGTGCGCCATAACCTGAAATTGGGCTCGTCAAGACCACCACCACAAACCTCTCCGCCAAAATCATCACCGTTTTTATAGTAGGGAAGAAAATAATTATCGTGTCCATGTCACAAGTTCCCAGGTATTCAGGTTCACACGGAGGTCAAATGAAATGTCTCAGCCAATTGTCCCGGAAGCTTCGTTGCGTTCCAGTGTGCGTCTAAAGAAGGAGAAAATATGGTACGATGGAGCTGCTCTGTGAGACCGCAAATCTCCGTAAAAAAACAATGCCAGCAGAGAAAAAAAAGGGTAATTAACGAACAAACAAAGAAACAAAACAATGCTAGCAGAGAAAAAAGGGTAATTAACGAACGAACAAACACGAAAACGGACCATCTCCAATGTGTTCAATTTTTTCGGGACATTCTTAGCAGTTTTCGGGACATTCTTAGCAGTTTTCGGGACATTCTTAGCAGTTTTCGGGACATTCTTAGCAGTTTTCGGGACATTCTTAGCAGTTTCCGAACATTTCAAAGTATTTCGTTCGTTACTTTTAGAGTTTCGCTGGTAACGGACGTCAAACAATGGACCGACGGATCATCACAATAATTTAAATATCTGTTTCCGGGGATACATCCAGCAGTTTCTGTATATTTTATGGCGATCAGTCCACAACTTTTCAAGTTCTCTTACTGACAGACAGAGAGACAAATAAATACACAAATAAACAATCGAACGCCTGCCAAAAACCGTTACCTCTTGGTGGAGGAGGTAGAAAATGTTAGCCGTCGTCAAGTCCAGTCTTCATAGCGAGTAGTTACCTACCGCCACTAATGACGTTCCGGGTACCTACCTATTAAGTGAATCAGTACTCAGGCAGCTGTGCATTTTTTCTGTTATATGTACACAGTAACGCATACGGGCTCTGAGCTGCGAGAACGCGTTCATTTGACTGCTGGCTGTAAACCCGCCTGAAATGGTTTCTCTTCCACTCAGCGGCGGCTCGTGCTCTGTGTTGGGTGGGGGCCCGTCAGCCGTCAGTAGTTTGGAAGCCATAAGGTGGAAAGGCTATTTTCTATGATGAATTCCAGTCTTGAATGTAAGAAGATTGTTGTTTGGAATCTCTTTTTATATTTGTATTCTTCCATTCCAAATGCAGGTGGGGCGGGCCCCACTGACCCCAATGCTGCCACGGTGACTCGCAACTGCACGGATCAGTGTTGGTGGGGGTGGCAGAAAGTTTGCATAGGGACGGAGGGCTGCCTGGAGTGGAATGTGGAGGACTTTCGCAATACATGGATGCATGCATGTTGGTTGCATACCTGCAATATATAAGTGAGGGTACCAAGGTGGCAGTTCTGCTCATTATTGGGGATGGACTCAAGCCCCACCGCTCCCTCCCCTGTGCCATCTCTCGACACCACCACTGGGCGGATGTAGTCTGCGCTAATAATGTGTGATTTTCTATTACTACAAAACGTGCATTCCCTCTGTGGGAGCATCCAGCCTATTGTTTGGAAGCAGCGACTCTAAGGGACCCTCTATGTTCGATGTCTTAGCCTTAACTTAACCTTAACCTTAACCAGCGTAAGCGGTCCTTTAGAGGCATGGCTGAATTGAACGCAGCAGTGCCAAATCTAATCTATGTATTAACTAATACATTTTGAGTTTTCGAATATAAATATAACTTTATCGATTGAGACAAGTTATACCACGCGCTTAAGTGAGATTTGGCAAAGTTGCTTTGCGTTCTTAGTCACGCCCATCGGACTCCTTACGCTGGTTTGGCTATAGGCCTTCAGGGACGTTTTTCCTTCGTAGAAACCTTGCTGCTTCCCATTTCCTACTCGCACTGATGATCTTCTATTCGGTTCTTATTGTTTAACCTTCTGGTCTCCAGGGCGTTAATCCTACGTGGAAACCCCCTGAACATTGCGTGGTTCCATATTTCTATCGATATTATGTACGCTGTCTATACCCACCCGTTGATATCGCTTATAACTATCGATCAACCCACTGTAGGTTTAATAGGTGTATCACACACACTGAGTCACTGATGCACATTAGTATATTAGTACATACATTCCTAAGCTCATTTCGAAACAAGCTGGATTACAATGAGTGGAATGCTATTGCTTCCTGATATTTACGGCTTCAGCGTGAAACAAAGGAATCCTTACTCTAAACGTAATTGCAATTTCATCTATCGGTTATTATAAGCGTCCGTTAACGATGAAAATCCTTTTTCAGGTAAAAGCCTCAAGTGCGAGCAGGCCGTATGAGTGAGACGCCTTGCTTCAGTGATCTTCAGGCAGCACCTTCCTGTCTTTCCATAAATTTCTTACGTGTGAGTAGTCAAAGTTGAGCGGGACTTGGGGCACGTTCGACTCAGCGTCGAAATTCATCCTTCGAGGCTTGTCTTCTCCCGTAACTTCCCACAGGCGCCCTGGACCCCCTGAACTGAATTTTAGTTATTGACTCTTAATCGGTTGCCCTTGTGACTTCCAGAAAGTCAATTTCGCTCCATAAAATGGAGTATTCAGTCAGCTGAATGTCATCGGGTTGCTTCTACCGCCTTCAAAACGATTCAAAGCAAGAAAACCAGAGCTTCTCTATGAAATTTTGGTCAAGTAAAGTCTGACGCTTACCTTCGGCCCCCAATCGAGTACGCCCGATGTCGAATTGGAATCCCCAGAAGGATTCAATAGGTGCCTTAGCCTTTGCTGTAGTCAAACCGGCGTGAGCAGTCCTTCAGAGGCGGGGCTGAATTGAACGCAGCAGTGCCAAATCTAATCTTTTAACTAATGCATTTTGAGTGTTCGAATATAATTTTATCGATTGAGACAAATTATACTACGAGCTTAAGTGAGATTTGGCCAAGTTGCTTTGCGTTCTTTGCCACGCCCATCGGACTCCTGACGCTGGTTTGACTACAGTATAGGTGTTTGGGACGTCTGTCTTTTGTGTCAGTTTGTCTTCTTCCTTTTTCCGGCTCGTCCTGATGATGCTACGTCCTGTTCGTATTCTTTCCCGACGTGCTGTTACCATACGCGTTCACTGGACATTCTCTATGCCCTTCCATTCTTTGGAGACTAAATTTGGAAAATAATAACAATAGTCTTATAAGACTAGATGATTTTGATTCAAGTGAGTGAGCCTAACATGCCCTTTATCTGCTCTGCACCCTGATAAGTTCGATTTTATTAAAAAAAAAATGATAATATAAAACAAGCTAAAATTTAATAATAATTCTATATTTGATTAAAGATCAAGTTTTGCAAAAAAACTGAAAGATAAAACAAAGTGAGAATTGAAAAAAATTAAGATTTGCATTCAAATGTGAAAACATTAACATTTAAATTCAAACTGAGACAGAAACTAGTTTGAAATTTGAAAAAAATAACACTTAAGTTTAGATTGAAACATTAAACAGATTGAGATTTTTTCTTCTACACCAAGATGACGCATTAATTGTTTTGTTTATAAAATGGTTCATCTGAGATTTGCTTTATCTTTCTTTGGCAAGTCATCATCTCAAACAATGGTTACTCTCTCATAGAGCTGCGGTCAAGTAATGATAGCTTACGATAAATGAAACTGCCTGTTAGTTAACGCTTTACCAAGCATGTGATTGGTTACTGACTAATATTTACAATAAGAGAGAGATAAATCTAAACAGCCAACTCAATCTAATCGCGTTGCTTCTATCACTTGCAACACTATTCATTCAAAGGGACAAAGCCAAAGCTTAGGTCTAAATTTTTAAGCACGTCTGTCCTCGAAGACTGCATTTTGGCGCCCAATCGAAAAAGGCCTTTACTAGCCATTCCTGCCAAACGGTAGATACAAACTTACTGTTACAGATATTTTTCTGCCTGTATTTGGTTGTTTCCATGTTGTCCTTTCTACGGTGATTTTGTCTACTCCATGTAGATGTAACTGTTTTTTTATTGCGCAGGTGCCCTGGGTATGGAGACGGTGGAGAGTTTGAGCTCCACCAACTAAAGCCGACGACATCCTCAACGGAAGCATGTAGCAGTCGTCACTTCACCAGCTATCGCGTCCCTGCCTCGACTCTTGTGGCTTCTTCGATCGTGTCTAGTATATATACTCTTTCGCTAGATTATTCATTTGTTCTCACTACGAACCATTTGTAAGTAATTTTACGGAATCACACTTTCTCTGTCTGCAAGGGTCATTTTATCCCTGCATATTGGTCAATTATGCCTTCCCAGAGAGTAGCGAACATTTTTTCTTGTTATCTTGTTCCTTCTTTGATCCTAGTCAAATGCTTAGAAGTTCCATGCATCTTCCCTCAGTTCCGCATATCCAGGTGATCTACTAATTGCAGGGTTTCCCCCTTTGTCTTTTCTAGTTTTGAGATGGATAAACGCTCCTAAAAAATTACTGAATAATTACAAGAAAGTCCCCACCAACTACCGGCATCATGGCGCTGTCTACCTGGAAGCGACAGGCCATCGAGGAGCAGCAAGAATATTACCACAAGCTGGGAGATCGAGACTACGACGGCTACACGTCAGATGAAATTAAGTACTTGCAGCTGAAGATCGGCATTGCTTTCTTCGGTCCTCCGAAGACTGTCCACGAAAATCAGGATGATCTCGAAGTGACCAACTACGTTGAGAGTCAACAGGAGC
>LQNS02277813.1:8375900-8388793 GCA_001587735.2 Parhyale hawaiensis | reverse complement strand
TTTTTTTCTATTCTTTTGTTTTCTCCACCCGCTGGGCTGGTTGCGTGGGGGTTTGTTAACCTCATGGAGTTTCTCCGTTCCTGCGTCGCCAGTCTGGTGTGATTTAATAATAATAATATAAGTGCGACCCAAAACTGATAGAAGTGGTAGCTCAGCTGTACATGGAGGACTGCACCCATCTGTTCCGCAGATCGGCAGTGTGGCGATTACCAGTGGAATAAGGCAGGGGTGCACTGGGTCACCTAGCTTGGCTCTTTGTCACTTTGGCTCTTTGTAATGGTTGTAAACCACATCATTAACCAAGTGTCAAGGACTTTGAAAGGCTTTAGAGGTGATGCAGTGTATATCCCTCTTCTATTCTTTGCTGATGATGGCCTGTTGTTGGCCCAGAGTGTGGAAGATATGCAGCTGCTTATCAATGCAGTTGTAGGGGCTGCAAGGGATGTAGGGTTGGAAATAAATAAACAAAAAGTAACATCTTGATTTGAGCAGAGTAAGGCGGTATGATGAGGGTTGCTAGCAGTAGGAAATTCAGCATAAGTCCACTCTGGCTATGTATAGTAGGTTCAAGCAGTCAGTAAGTGAAAAAAGAAAATGGTTTCGCTTCATGTCTGCTTTTTAGAGCTAGAACCAATACCCTAAGTTTGAATTGGAGGAAGAAGTTTGAGGGTGAAAATACTGGCTGTAGGCTGTGCAACGGGGCACATGAGGAGACGTTGGAGCACTTTGTGGTGAGTCGTAGGGGGCTGCTGGTTGAGAGGTTGAGGTATGGTGTGGAAGGTAAGCAAATTGAAGAAATATTGTTGTTTACAGGTGACATTCAACCAGAAATGAGTAGGAGGTATTTGGAGAAGATATGGAGTGTTAGGAAGACATAAATTCGTAAATTAGTTTGCTTTGTGGTATAGTACGCAGTTGTAGATAGTAGTCTGGGCTGATACAAATAAAGAGCACAGAACCCTATAGGTTTAGTTCATTAGCAGCTATATTGTACTTGTAGCTGGACAGTTTTTTTTTTTAAACTTTTTAGAGCTTTTTGGGCCTATGGTCCCTGTTTGATGGAATAAAAATAACTAGCTTTTTATGGGTGAAGTGACTGGGTGACTCCTCTGACTGGTGGATGAGTGCATTTCTTACATCTATTTGCGACGTGGAGAAAGTAATACTCTTTATCTATGCAGCACTGCTACTTACTGGAGATGAAAAAGTGTATGGAGCGCCGATACCCAGGCAATGCTCCGCCCTAATAATCTGTGCCTTCATATTAAACACTGGGTCCAAATTTCAATAGAAGAACGACAGAGATCGTGGAGTTATCCACATTTGACGTCCAAATACGTTTTGGAGTTCTGGATCCAGAAGCAGATATGGGCACAGCGACTATCATCAGAGTTCGCAACTTTGCTAACCAGCTTGTTTTTGCGGTCAGAACGGCGGAAGACGAAACAGTCCCCACTCCAATCGCAGAGAGTTGGATGGTAACGTGCCATCCTCGTGCAGTAGCGCGATTCCAAGTATCGTTCATGATGCCTGTCAACGTCCGCCACCAAGTACCAAACCATGAACACAGCCGACACTCGGCAGCCACAACAACAACTGCGCAGTGTGTGCAACGCCGTTTCAGCACGCGTCGAGTTGCTTAAGCAACCACGAACGCATTCGTGACAAGCAAGACGAATCTCTGCATCCGATCTACTGTCAGTTGCGGCTTAATGGTGTCACTGACGCACCTCCACTACACTTTCCAGCAGCACCAATCACAGCACGAGGAGCCTGGTCCTACTTACCAGCAGCACCAATCACACAGTCCTACTTTCAACCAAACGTTTTCACAACCTGAAGAAATTTCTGTTGCGTTTATATAAGTTTTTCTTTAACATTATGTCATTTATTCGTACTGTATGCCCTCTGCTAACACTGTTGTCTCGTTCGTTGTACTAACTTTTATTTTCGTATTGTTAGACTAGAAGTAAGTCTCATATATGATTTTTTGGCTTTGAAACATATATCGCCTTTTTGTTTAACGGGGGAGGTGTGTGCTACCAGTATAGTCCACTTTCTGTGCTCTATTAGTTCGAGTCGGGAGTAACGAGTTGTATAACTTAATGAAATACAATAATGGCAAACTGACAGGTCACAAAGATCAAGCTTGAGGTGGTCTTGCATCACCCACAGGATGTTTACTCATGTTCGGCAATACCCATTACGTGAGATGACCTAAATTAGATAGCAATATAAAGATGGTAAAACATAGGAATACGGGGGCGTTCACCATGAGATGGCTATGCGATAGAGACTCACTGATCGACAAACGTTACTCCCTGTTTGGATGAGTCTGTTTACTAGTGACATAGCTTCTTAGAGATATTGTGTTCCGTTTGAATTTTTATAGCCTTTGCTTTGAACTTTATTAATTAACATTTATTGACATCTGATTTTTATTTTCCTTATAAGCAAAAAGAAAGTGATTACTAGAGCCCGGACATTAAGCAACAACGGTTTAAGCGCTTTAAGCAGTAAAAATAAGCTAGTATAGCATCCAAAATAAGCGCTGATGTTGACGAATTTATGCATTGTACTTTAGGCGGGAAAAATACAAAGCAAAATAAGCACCAACATTTTCTTATTATAAGCGCTTAAAACTAAGGAATTATATCATTTCCAACAGTTTTGCGGCTAGTTCAACACGAAAAACTATCTAAGGGGGCATTATTCTGTGCGTACACTTTCTGCGTTCCGCTCTAGGTGACAAAACGTAACACCCATCATAGCATTAGCTTTTTCCCCGCTGTCAGCCTACAAATTCATCTCAATTAGTATCATAATTGAAAGTTTCGGTGACGGAAGGGAAAGAACATTTAAAATTATTTTCATGATAAGCAACAGTTGCAAAAGCCAGTTAGAAACTGTAAGTGAATATGACACTCCTGAATCAAACTCAGTCGACATAGGGTAGCTTGAAAAAAGTTTGTAAGTTTCTTAGGAAATTGGGACTCTTCATGAGAATAGCTACCGAAGCCACATCTTTTTTTTTTTTAGAGTTGAGCCAGGATAGAGTGTCTATAGGCGTCTTTTAGTGACCACCTTGAGGATCATTCCACATGATCCGTGCGTTTTTGTAACCTCTTTTTGATAAGATTCTGATAACAATCAACCGTGATCATTGGTGAAAGTTGATCGAACCGTGATTTCACTAGCGGGCTGATCCTGCATGTTCAAAGAGTAACCAGCCCCTATAGCCAAGCAAAATTTCAAAATTTGAAAAACAAAGTTAGTGATGTATTCTTATATGTAAGGATAAATTGAAAAACATTATGATGATTTTTTGTATTACTGATTTTCAGACTTTTAGTTTCGTTATAGCGTGGACACACTATCGCAAAAACTGCTCAGTCACGCAACTTTTCCCTTTCGGCCGTCTCGTTTCCGTGACAACTACTCATGGTGCTTGAATGTCAGGCTAAAACTGTACGTCATTAAACTTTAAACTAATTCAGAAGTAGGAGGTGTTCTAAAAGCGTCACCATTGTTGCTTGTTATAACGTACACACTGTAAAAGAACGTTTCGTAGCTTATATATATATTTTTCATATTCTCTTCAGTCCGAGCGGAAGCCTAGGGCTCTGCAGCGCAATCGAATACTAAGTTACGTTGCAAAGCAACTTCGGCGTACGTGTGCCCACGCCCTTAGTTTTATGCCTGTGCATGTTCAAACTGCATTGAATAGTGCTAGTTCACTTATCCATTCACATGAAATTTAATAAAATATCCAAAATTTCATTCCTCATTGTCTTCTATTTAAATACGATTGGAATCCAAATTTTGTAAATTAATAGACATGGCGTCTCTTGTTTGTTTACAAAATCATTGGTAGTTCTTGTGCTTTTCAGTGATCAAGATGATCATGATCACGGTGATTCTGATCACAAATATGGTTACAAAAAGAGGCCTTATGTACGCGCTCCTCTCGTGTGTCGTTGGCTTGTTGCACACAATGAATAGGCAGGTACACTAAACTAGAAAAGGTCTCCGAACAATTTTATCGTAGGCTAATTGCCGGAATAACTTAAGCTTTAACAAAAATTTTCAAGCACTAACAAAAATTTTCAAGGGCTCGTAAAAATTTGGATTGCGCTTACCAGCATTTTAAGCGCTACAAAATCTTACCATTTTTTAAGCAGCTTAAGCAAAATAAGCTTTAAGCATTTATTTCAAGCAATGTCTGGGCTCTAGTGATTACCAATTACGGCGTGTATAGAGAGACACGAGCCCAAGAAAAGGTAAAGTCAACTTAGACCACACCCTCACTTGGGAGACCCACATGCACTGGTTTGTACTGCGGGTATAGGCCCACTGGCCCCAGATGAGTAAGTGTAGTTGCAATCGACCTCGGGTCACCAAGAACTATGGCGCCAATTTGACAGAAGGAACAAATGACCCGGGACCCCCCCACTCCCCTCATCTCTGAGGAAAGCAGTTCCGCCACGGTGCCGAGCATGCACACACAACTGCAGAGTCAGCACACCAAGATCTGCAAAGAGGTCGTGTGCCTGGCTTTGCATCAATATATGTAAATGAGCACACTATAGAGCGAGCACTTATTTGCTGCTCGAACCACTACAAGCAGGGCTCCTCGCTGGAGGATGCAGTCAAGGAGACAAAGAGCACGTTTGATTGCGTGCAGAAATTGAGCTTTCAAGGCTTCGCTCGTCCAAAACTGCAGCCAGATGCTTTAGCACTTTAAATCGTGTTGCCGGTATAAAAAGGAACGTACACTGAGAGAAAATTTGATGCGCTTAAGTGCTTCAAAATTACATGCATTTTTGTCCTAAAACCGAAACACGCAAGCGCATCATAAAGAGAAAGCACATCATGATGATGCATATAGAGTCCTATGATGCACTTGGTCTCGTTGATGCACTTATGTGTTTCGATTTTGTGACAAAGCCGATGATGCATCAAAAACAGGTAAAACTGATGCACCTGAAAAGACGAAATTTCGAATTACAATAGCGATCTGCGAGTTAGTAAGTAACCACGCCTCGCTTCGCACGTGTAACAAAACCACAAAGCTTTCATTCACTTTCTGAAAGTCTCAAGGCTAACCGATTAAGGGTCAGTACTTGAAGCTCGAATCACGAGATAAAAACCACAAGTCAAGTCTTGAGTGCCTAATCTCGGTGACCAATCGACTGTGCCCTTAGAGAACGTTCGATTAGCTTGATAAATAAGTTTGTTTGTTAGGTTTTTTGTCTGTTTGTTGGATTATTGGTTCGTTCGTTCGTTCCTTCTTTCGTTTGTTTGTTTGTTGGATTGTAGGTTTGTGGGTTTGTTGGTCTGTTGATTTGTTCTTTTGTTGGTTTATTGGTTCGTTCTTTCGTTTGTTTGTTTCGAAGTTTGTGTCAATGTTTGTTTGTTTCTATGTTTGTTTGTTTGTTTGTTAAAATCAATCTAAGCAAGGTCACTCAAGTAGTATTGCCCGAAACTGCACAGTGCACACTGAAACTTTGGCTTCGTGGCTTGGGATCCTGTGGCAGGTGCTGGAAGCCGATTAAAAATTCCATTTTACATAGTACAATTTAGCTCTTGGCAGCCTCATACGTAAACGCTCAAGTTTCAAAGCCTGAAATTTGAACCAATGAGCCATAGCCAGAGCATTTTCGGAAAGTTTCTGACATTTTGAGCCCCGAAGGCTTAATTTTGCTGTCAAATCGAACGTGCCCTATGTCTTTCATTTTGAATAACAGTAATAACAGTTCTGAGAAATTTATATCGTTCACATGTACTTAGGTATTTACGTGAAGTTTAGTTAGAAAATCAAGGGTTAACATGCTACTCTATTATTATGTAGTACGCTGTGGAAAAATCCGCTGATTTATGCAGTAGAATGTTTTATCTCATTGCTTCTTTAAAATTTTCCATCATCTAGAGAACTCATCTAAGTATTTCTCAATTAGGTTATTAGGCTGAAAAGGGTTTTACAGTTGTTGATCTTGCCTAGGTGATAAAAGTTTCTTCGTTGTAGTTAGTTCATTTCTCCATTACGAGGGTTCAGCTGATTGTATCGTAAGGAACATATTCTTCACGGTACATAAAAGGTGGTAAGTATAACAAGTATACTCTATTTTTAAACGCTTAGTCATAGAACGCAACAGTAATTGACTCTTGGGTCCAAAGTAGTCTCTGACGCTGACGGCCAAAATGGGAAAAATGGGAATTTCTCAAGAGCTATTATGAACATGTCCACTGGTCCAAACACGGTCATGCAGGCAAGCGCCCAAGTGCGTCCCCGCCGTATCCAATTAAGATACCTTCTCCACAAGAGAAATGTTAGGTACCTTGGAATTTTTTTCTTCAGTGTTAGATAGGGGGAAAAGAATAGCTTTTGAGAAAATCCCATTTTTCCGTTGCCGACTTTTGGCCGCCAGGGTCAGACCTAAGAGTCAAGTACTGTTGCGGTCTATAGCTTATGGTAAACCCATGATGGAATTTTAGAGACTTCGCGCGTCAGTGTTGATTCTTCATAATTCTTAAAAATTCAATAATATAGAGCAGCACTGAATTTTCGGTAGTCTCAAGAGTAATCGAGTCCTATTTCACGGACAAGTCCAGCCAATAATGGGCGTACTCTAGTTCAAATTCCCTTTGCCCATTCTAGACACATTAGGACATGTTTGATTGGATGAAGAAATGCAGCACTGGAGGCTTAACGTGTCCGAAACTGCAGACCGGTGAACTGGCTTCGACCCGGTGAACTGAGCTGCCAGCATTATAATCTTTCATCAGTTATCCCTAAGACTTACAAAAACTCAAACTTATTCCGCAAAATGGATTTTTCAAACGGCTCAACATCACCCCTTTGTTTCTAAAAATGCAGTACGATTTAGATGGCAAAGCCAAGACTTCTGACTGGAGTATCAAATAAGCTATGCCTCGTAAGCCTGCTTTCGAACTGAATCGTGTATTATCCTAGCTCTGGCAATGGTGTTAATGGTAGATTATTGGTTCGTGCAAGTACGATTGCAGTCAACCACAGGTCGTCTATGCTATGGCGTCTTTGACGAAAGACTCATTTGACAAGTGCGTCCGACCTTAAGGTCCGTACCTCCAGTAGACTAGGAGGGACAGCTGGCCACGCATTGCAAAGAACAAAGGTTCCATTCCTCGGCTTGGGGTAAGCTAAGCCTCGTAGGCCTAATTTCAAACTAAATTCGTGCATTTTCTTAGCCCTGGCTGTGGTATTACTGGTGGACTCTTGAGAAAAATCGACGTAACTTTTCATTGGCGAGATCTGAGGAGATAGACTTAATTGTAGAAACATTGGAGTTTTTGAATTTGGTAAAGCAAATGAAAGATTAATTAGCATAGATGTATCACATCGATTTTTTTTCTTGGTAATGATCCGAATATGTTTTTAGGACGTTGAAAATAAACAATAAGCAAGCATATTGACCTTAAATGTAAACCCTGACCAGGCATAGAGACTTTGATGGTAAATTGCACAATAAACGCAATTAGCAGGAGGGACAAAGAATCATACAACTCAGATATGATCAAAATCCATTTATGTTTCCGCGAAGTTGGGATCACGGCTACGCAGTGCACAGTATTTGAAGACAAAAATATTTTAGCCCTAGTTCGGTAATGATCGGCGGACACTCCCAGGTGATGTTACTTTTCGCTTACTTTACCTTGATGATACTTCAGATGAAGTCCACGTGGCATTATGCACGCCACCCATCTTGAACAGAGGTGAAGCTGCAGTCCGTGACCAGCGGGATTGCTAACAGCGAGTTATCCCCACAGTTCACGTAGCTGCTTACAGGTTCATCAAAAATAACTGCTTTGAAGTTTTTCCCTACCGTGGGTGAAGGTTTTATGCAAGAGGCGTTCTAGTTTTTAGATGAATTTCTTCTTGGCAGTTCGAGAGACTCAGTCTTGGTTGGAGTTTTCGTCACTTTCGTGCGTAATCCATTTCAGTAATGCTTTCTTTAGCTGAATCGCTTTGATGCAGCTGAAACTTCACGCTGAGCAGACGCCTTTTTTATATTGAATTTACATTGCAGAAAAAGTTTCAACGTTTGAGGTTCAACTATCGCTTGGTATCCAGGTTACGGTAAGCCCTGAGCATTTCCGGTGAATTCTTTTCACTGAACTATATTTTCTCGGTGCTGCTCAACGCTAGCCCAATTCCAAACTGATTTCAATTTTTTCTCTGGGAGAGCTATCGCACATATAAAGTACAAAGTAGTCACGGGTCCCGGTATTGAATTGAAATCATCAAATTTACCGATGAAAAATGAAAATGTTGAAAATATGAAAGCCTAAACAATATCTTCAAACTATTAGAAATGAAGATTATCGAAGGTGTGTAAATATAGAAAAAAACAATGAAAAGAACACTTCCGGAGAATAAGATTACTTTAGCCTATTGGTTTTTAGTAATGTCATGAAATACTAGTGCGAAAACTTTGCTGGTAAAACATCTACGAGGTCCACCGGTGCTTAGAGTCTGGCAAACACAATCTACCTTAGGCCTTCCGCGTACGAGTCGAAATACGGAAGCGCTTCACGTTCTCAGCATGCATGTTTTTTTTTTTGCGGGTGACTACGACTGAATCTGTTAAGATGCATTGAGTCGAGATAGGTTCAATTGCGAATTGAAACTGAATAGAAATTCACAGAGAGATTTGAAACTGAGCAAGTTGCCCTCGTTGTAGAGGAATAACTGCCGCGGCTCGGAGCTTAAACAGTTTTTAAATACGATAATATTAGACAAGCCGAAACTGCATACACAACAGCTTAATGGAATGGATAGGGAGGAACGTTCCCATGTTTCGAGATTTACTGTAGAGGTTAGACGGAGTTCGTAAGGATTAAGAGACAGGCGCTAATGTGGGAAAAGTTCGGTTGAGGATCTGTATTAGGTCGAATTAAAGTGAGTTATGGTACCGTAGGTTACATTGCTTAGTTTTACAAAGTGAGAACATTAGCCAACCGTGGAATTTCTACGGGTCCGGCGAGTCACCTCTGTCACTTCGATCGCGAGTGGTAAATATGCCCCATAGCTTATGCCCGACACTGCCCTAGCAGTGAAAATTCTTTCAGTACTGCGCATCAAAATTTGCATGGTACAAATGCGGCAGTAGCGGCATTGTTTGACTAAAATTAGTAACCTTTCGCCCTCAGTTACGCGGTCCCAGCAGGCGTGACGTCACTGGCCATATCTCTTTCCCTATAGCTGCACTGATTGCATTTATCTGTCCCTTGCATTAATCTGTGATGCCCTATAATACCAGCGGCTACCGCAGTCAGTTGCTTTGTCGTTAAACTGTGTGAGTATAACATTCCTACTGACTTCTGCCGCTGGTTTAATTTCTTCTTACCGAATTCAGCTTCCAGTGTTTCGAATTTTAAATGTCGGTATAGGGTAGTAAGCTCCGAAGTGTTTCGAAAGGGCGAAACCCCCCGGAGAAAGTAGGATAAACTACTTTAAGGTATACATAAAATGTGCAATTTTAAATTATTTTCGAATATTCTTCCAATATGAAGCTATTCCCATTTTTTTATTTTAGCTTCTCCGAACCTTATAGCAACTTCATCTATGGATTAGGGATAGAGGAAGGACTCTAGCAAGATTACAGTATTTACGATGAAGGGATGGTTGGAGGACGGTAGAAACATTATTTACTGGCCCGGTTAAGACGATTTCAGCCAGTCGAGCTAAACTTGACTTATCGAGAACTGCAGACATGAGCGTTTGATTCGCTACGTTTATTCAAGTCGCAGGTATTGGCGGCACCCGACTACGCCTGAGACGCTGAAAGCGCGGCTTTACGGAGCAGGATTAGGTTTTGACAGTCGCTACTTTAATTTACTCGTGACTAGCGCCTGATTCTTGGACAAACGAGGCGAATCCAACGTGCTTGTTTGAAGTTGCGGACAAGTCGAGCCTATTACACTGAACTCTATGACGCCAATAAAGACTATCCGGTGCCTGTGAAACAGTGCGAATTTTATGGAAAATAGCTATTAATTCGGGTGATAGAAGGTTGAATTAACCCCACTCTGACGGACTAATCAGAGATGCATAATCGCTAGTCTATAGTCCATGGTCAAGGTCATCCACCGAGTGAGGCCGCCACTGTAGCTGGGTGCTGCCTAAGGGAAGTAAGTTTTTATTTCAAGCTTCCTCGGCTCCAAAGCGCCTCTTTTTGAGCCTTGTGACTAATTATAATAGGGGCGAATTATGGTGAAAGGGGCGAGGAATTGCAATAGGTGCGAATAATTGTGAAAGGTACGAATGACTAGAACATGCGGGTAAGCGTAAAAAGTGCAAGTAGTTGTGATAGGCAGGTACTCAAATCAAGTTAAATTTCTTTTCAACTATTTTTCTGCGAAGTTGAAAACAGATACTGATGCAAAGCTAAAAATCGTTCTTTTGCAGGGAGTGTCTAATAAATTTAATGATAATTAACTAAGTTGGATAATAACTTGAATATAGGGAAAAATAAAAAAATAATAAACTAATAAATCTGGATCAACAATGATAACATCTTTGAGACGTAAGAGAAATGTCGAGGCCATGTAATGGCGGCCACACAATTTCCCATCCGATGACGTTGCCGCAAACAAGGCTTCGGCTTGCACATTGCTATGCCACTAAAAAGAATATCTAAAATATGAGTGGTTTCTTGCTGTCTATACGCTACGGCACGCGGCAATGGGCAAGCTTTGAGTATACCTCCTACTTCTGAGTTAGTTTACAGTTGCAGGGACGTATAGTTTTACCGGGACTTTCAAGCTCTGTTAGTAGCAGTCACGTGGCCGTCGAAATGAAAAGGTGGGTTACTGGGAAAGTACTGTTTTGCGTTACTGTGCACCCGCCGAAAGGCGTCACGTTGATCAACTATGCCGATTCCACTTTGATGGCGGTGATACCTGCTCCTCGCCTGCGTGATGCTGTCGCTCAGTCTCTGAATAGGGATTTGTCACGCATTAGTGCATGGTGCTCGGCCTCGAGTATGAAGCTGAATGCCAATAAGACCAAGTCGATGATTATCAGTCGCTGTCGGACACTTGTACCGCAGCATCCCCAACTGGAGATTGATGACACTTTACTTCAGGAGTCTAGCTCCTTGGAGATTCTTGGTGTGGTCTTTGATGAGAAGCTTACTTTTAAGCCGCATATTAGAAGGTTGGTGTCAGTGTGTCATGTGCTTTCACTACGATTGGGCTACTGTGTAAGGTGAATTCCGTGTTTGGTGATAGTCAGGTTGCCCGCAGATGTTTTTATGCGTTTTCGCTGCCTCTGTTGGATTATTGCTCACCGGTCTGGGCTTCAGCTGCTGACACTCACTTACGTCTGTTGGATCGACTTGTTAGTTCAGCCAGCAGGCTGTGTGCTGATAATGATCTGGTGAACCTGTCCCACAGGAGAAGAGTAGCAGAGCTATGCATGTTTTATAAGGTGTACAATAATGAGAGGCATTTGTTGTATTCTTGTCTCCCTGCCCTCAAGGTTTTTAGGAGAGAGACTCGTGCTGCGTGCGGAGCGCACTCCTTCCTTTGGATGCTGTCAGATGTCGAACTAATCAGTTCTGTCGGTGCTTCGTGCCCTGGTCGGCTAAAGTTTGGAATTTGTTGCCGGCATCGGCTTTTAGCCGTATTGGTCTGCAGGCGTTTAAGTCAGCTGGTAATGGTTTTTTGCTGGATTTCCTTTAGCAGGGTTTTTTTTGAGGGGCTTCCCGGTGTTGCAAGATGCTTCATTTGGGTTGCATTTACCTGTTCGTGGGAGCTCAAGCGTGAAGTTTTAATAAAATTAATAATATTAATTGAGCCCGAGAGGCTTAACTTGCCCATAACCTTTGACTGGTGCGTTGGCTTCTACAAGTTAAATAGAATTACAGGCACTGACCCTTAATCGACTACCCGCAAGCACTTCACAAACTAAATCTTTTTCCGTAGAGTGAAGTTTCCAACCGTTTCAATTTTACTCATTTTTTTTAACACCTGCTACACGATTCATCGTGGCGAAACCAACACTCCTGACTGAGGCTTTGGGCGAATAGGCTTGCATTAGATCGACTTATAGATGAGCCAATCGAACTTGGAAATATTTACTGTGTTCTGACCTCATGTTTCACACATTCATTATTTTATTTTTTATTTTCAGCTAATTTTGCCAACTAAATTTTTCTTGATGGCCGTGTATGAGCGGTGTTGCATTTCACACTGGAACAACGCCTTTAAGTCGAAATTTGTAACATATAAAAATTTTGAGCACTTTCTAGGAGACAAAATGAGGAACACGCATTGAAATTTAAAAATTGGAAAGACTTGTAGAAGGCAAAAGATTAACAAAGCCCAACATCCAGAATTTTGAATGACTTTCCCTCGGCCAACTTTTTAGAAAATTCACAAAAAATAAAATTTGAAACATCCTTTAGGTGTCAATACCTTGACAAGCCAGAACATGCAAAATTTCCAGTGAACTTTCAAATGCGAAACTTTGCCAAGCCCAGAAATAAACAATTTAGAACTACCTTTAGAAGCAAAGACCTGCAAAAATTTGAAAATCCAAACGTTGCAGCAACCGTCAGCGGTTAGGAATTTGTAGCGAACCCCCAGAAGCTTAAGTTTGAAACAACACCCAGAAGGTTAAATATGAAACACCCAGAAGGTTAAATTTGAAACAACACCCAGAAGGTTAAATTTGAAACAACACCCAGAAGGTTAAATTTGAAACAACACCCAGAAGGTTAAATTTGAAACAACACCCAGAAGGTTAAATTTGAAACAACACCCAGAATGTTAAATTTCAAAGAATGGAATCCCCGTTGACCTGCCATATTTGCGAGTGACCGTTTGATAAACTGATGAAGAAGCCCCTC
>LQNS02277813.1:8349373-8367435 GCA_001587735.2 Parhyale hawaiensis | reverse complement strand
TTTAAATAGCCGCAGTCTCGAATGTACAACATATTTCCGTGCTTTCCATGAATAAAATTCATTTGATTTCGATGTGTTTACTTTCTCTTTTCCATCTTTAGTTGCAAGTCTGAGCAGTTCATTTACGAGAAGACCCTCGGCCAGAAACGCTACCAAAGGAGATTTTTATATCGATGAATATTTGAATGGGTCAAATATCAATCATTTAATAATAAAAATATAAATAGGTCAAAACATAAAATTATACAGTGTTGCCACGGCGTAAAAAGGAACATGATTGCATTGAGCCTATATATACCTGCACCGCTACTTGCTAAGCGAGCGTAATACTGTGTAAAATATGAGAAGCTGTCGATAAGATACGAGTGAAATAATTCACCATTAAAAACAGATCTCGACTGCCATCCTTCTATGCATTAGTGAAGAGATTGACACACTGACACACACACACTGACGTAGATACTAGCATATCCATATACAGACTAGCGGGACTCGTGGAATTCCACGGTCGAATAAATTTTACACCTTCTAAAATCAACGAGACCACTTTACGCTATTGCAGTTTACCCGAGTTGAAGCTAATGCAGCTCTTCCAACGTAACATATCCCGTCTAAGTTAACGCCCGTCACTTAAACCTGACGAATTCTTTCCAACTCAATAATGTCTGTCTACGCTAACATTTTATCTACAGTATATTGTCTACACTAACGTCACCCGTGGGTGACCCGTGAGAATTCCACGAGTAGTTAACGTTCTCACTTTGTACACTGTAGCAATCCTATGCTACGATATTGTAACTAGAGCCGGAATTATTGCGCTTGAACATTGCAGTTATAGATCCTAAAAAATGCTCTTGTTGCACCTAAAAATTGTTCTTATTGCCCCAAAAAAATTCTATTATTTCCCCTAAAAATTGCAATTATTGCACCTAGAAATTGCTATTATTGCACCTAACAATTACACTTGTGTGCAATAAGTGCAATTTTTAGGTGCAATAAGCAATAGGAGTGGAAGAAATAGGAAATGTAGTGAATGCGAACACAACGAAAAATTGAAAGGAAAAAAAAGTCGGATAGCGAACGGGAATAGCATGTCAGTGGATCAATGGACACCTATTTCAGCTCCAAATACCAATTATCAGTAGGTATACATTGCGCTTATGCTAATGACAATTCTTCCCAATGGCAGGAATGATTCTTGCAAATATCGCGCTTTACGTGTTCCCATGATGTTTTCCTGGAACGAAAAAAGGTTATGAAATTTTAATAGATAGATTTTGCAACTCAAGTATATTTTTACCCCAACAAATACATGGAACAATAATTGATAAGGGAACCAATTGTCGTGGCGTTTCAAGTCCTGTGACACGTGACCGTGATAATACGTGCCATGAGTTCACACGTCCCTCATCGTAACGCGTTCAATCACAAAACTGAACACAAGCTGTGCGTCACCTTTTTTGTCTCTTTTCGTACGTATAAGTGTGCTTCATTCATATGAATGACGCTGCGAGTTCAGTTATGATATCTTTTCTTTACATTTTTGCTTATACTTTGCCTCTGTTTGAAGTCACATTCGAATCCCATAATCTTATAGGCTTTAAAAATAGTTATAGCTTGATAAACCGACAGATGAGAATTCAGCACAGAGTAATCAGTTGGAAAACCTCAAATCTTATAACTTTTTCAGGCTTTCTAGTTTTCTTCTCTTAAACGGGGGTACTGTACAGTGCTTCTGATCATTAAAGTCAAGATAAAAAAATATGTCGACTTGTCCAAGATCTGTGAACGCTACAGAGGATAAATTTAGCACTGGACGCAGCGCGTTCAAAAAAAGGACATGCTTCATTCTTCAGTCTACCGCTTTTGCTGCAGCTGCTTCTCTAAAATCAACGCCCCGCGTCCATCAGTTTGAGGGAAAGCGTGAAAATGAGGGGCATATAAACACGGCCTTATATGTTGCATTTATAGCTCTCATTGCAGTTATTTCACTTTTTGCAGTTACGGCACTAACCTCGGAAACTGCAATTAATATGAGCTCTAGTAATAACTCATTTTAGTTTGACCTAAATAACGCAGCTCTTCTAACCTATCCTACCCCACAAATAATCCTAGAGAGCTCTGCCTTCAACAATGACGGCAGCAATTTTGTGATTTAAGTTATATTGTTCCGGTTTCTAGTATAAATTTTGCTGTAAAATAGGTCTCATATCCCTGCAGGCCTCATCTTCCACTAATGAAACACAAGTTGTATAGCCATGATTTTGTAAGAGAAAAATATTCCCCCAGCAAGATAAGGCGCAAATATCAGATTAGTATTGGGCAAACGTTGAGCAGCACTAAAAAAATATAGTTCAGTCAAAAGAATTCCCCGGAAATGCTCGGGGCATGCCGTTAACTGGATACCAAGCGATAGTTGAACCTCAAACGTTAAAATTTGGCTGCAATGTAAATTCAACATAAAAAGAGGCGTCGGCTCAGCGTGAAGTTTCAACTGCACCAAAGGGATTCAGCTAAAGAAAGCATTAGTGAAATGGATTACGCACGAAAGGAACGAAAACTCCAACCACGACTGAGTCTCTCGAACAGCCAAGAAGAAATTCATCTACGCCTCGTTGCGTAAAACCATCACCCGCGGTAGGGGGCAAATTTAAAGCAGTCATATATGATGAACGAGGTTAGGGCACAGCCCCAATCCCAGAGAGTAAATCTTCAATAATAACATATAAAAAAATAGAACTCCTTGTGGCGTTAAACGATTTGCCGCAGTGAAGGCACACTCACCGCGGTAGAGGAAAATTCAACGCCGTCATTTTTTATTGCCAGCTAGGCCTAGTTTTTTGACATGGTCATATTAAGTCAATCCACCAAACTCCCTACAAAAAGTTATGAATATTGCTCAACTCCTTCGACCACTTTTTGGTTGGGCAGGCAAATATATATATATGTATATATATATTTACAAATCTATATTATAAATCTGCTAAGTTTCTATCCGTCCGTTCGTACGGTCATCCGTCCGGTGTCTGTACGAGATGCTTTTCACTATTAGATAGGAGCAAATTTAACTTGCCAGAAGTCTACTTTTCTCTGGGAGGAAGCTCAATAATATGCGTCTTCTTTTACTTGCTCCTAAAGAAATTTTTAGTCAGTTTCGAAGCAAAGATATGAAGTTCATTTTACAGGTATCATAGTTAAATACCGTACCGATTTTCATATCTTGAAATATTCACGTTGCTGAAGTCGCATAACGATCCAAATATGAGAAAATTTGTATCCAGACTACGGTGCAGCGGGCTGTGCTGAAGCGCATTTTTGAAGTGAAAGCGCGATGTTTAAAGAAATCCCGTGAGCTGACAGAAAAAGTGCTTCGGCGACATCAATCAATCTAATATACTAAGAATGACCGTCGTGTGTTTATATATTTTTATATTTATTAATTCGTTTATATATAGGTTTCGTGTCACGCTCTTAACGAAATAGACAGGCAAAAAATAGCTTTGGCCTTTATGGTTTCTTCAGTGAATGCATCTACTTGAAGACTGTGGTCATCCTGCCAAGCTTCATAGAAAACTGATAGGAAGAAAATATTCCAGGTTGTATAGATGATGGCACTCGAAGAGTAGCTATATCTGATTCCCGTCTATCTTTGACAACGTTGAAGTCTGATGCTGTTAAGGACTGCATAATTCTCGACGCAAACGACAAGATATTCTTCAGCGGCCAGCAGGCGCGTAAAGACCATGTTCCGTCATTTCGTTATTTTGGGTTGTTCACTTCTCAGGTCACAATATATAAATTCGGCAGATGACCAAGGGAGGACAAGACAATTATTTCAAGGGCAATAGGCCACTATTTCTTCTGAGAGAGCGGAAGTCGCTTCAGCCCAAAATTTCTGCACTTCAATGAAGGAGTTAGCTAAGTACGGAAGACGGTATTATGGATACGGTGCGCTTACATTGCATATAAGCTGACTGGAGAAGCATTCAAGTTTATTGCAGTGTTTTTACCTCCGCCAAGGAGGATATGTTTTCGTCGGGTCTGTCTACTTGCATGTCGGTCTTTCTGTCTGTCTGTCTGTTTTTCATCAAGATAACTCAAAAAGTTATGGACCGATTTTGACGAAATCTACAGTGATTGTTAGGCATGTTAAGAGGAACAGATGAATTACTTTTAGCGAAGATTCGTTTATCATTTTGTTTGTTTCTCTGTTTGCCTCATTTTTCTCAATGCTATAACTCAAAAATTTATGGAGGGATTTTTATGAAATTTACATGAGTTGTTAGGTATAATATGAACAGTAAATGACAAAAATTTTGTAACGATTCGTTTGTTTGTTTGTTTGTTCGTTTGTCACTGTTTTTATTTTATACTTGCTAGCGCAATAACTCAAAAAACAATGAATGGATCTTTATGAAATTTGTAGGAGTTGCTCGTAATATTAGAAAGCATAAATGAATCAATTTTGGTGCAGATCGGTTTGATTGCTTGTATGTTTGACTCATATTTGTCATAATGCTTGTTAGCAGCGTAACTCAAAATATTACGAACGGATCTTCAAAAAAATTGCTGAAGCTGTTAACACTATTAAAAGGCACAAATGATTAGATTTTGGTGTTGATACAGAGGAATAATAGTCTCAGAACAAATTTTATTTATCTGAACCGTTGCCTTGCTTGGCCGAGGTATGCACTCTCGGAGTGCTCTAGTTTACTTGAGATTTTACTTTGGAAGACGCACGTTTAATCAAAATAGAGCATAGGGAACGTAAAAGAAGAACGAGACTACAACAGTTTCAAGAAGGAAGACGTGCCAGAAATAGAGAGAGCAGAAAGATTCCAGTGAGAAAATGCGTAAACGGCAAGTCAGAGAAGAGAACAAGCATGTGGGAGTAATTGTGAAAGGTGGGAGTAATCGTGGGAGGTGGGAGTAATTGTGAGAGGTGGGTGTAATTGTGAAAGGTGGGAGTAATTGTGAGAGGTGGGAGTAATTGTGAGAGGTGGGAGTAATTGTGAGAGGTGGGTGTAATTGTGAAAGGTGGGAGTAATTGTGAAAGGTGGGAGTAATCGTGGGAGGTGGGAGTAATTGTGAGAGGTGGGAGTAATTGTGAAAGGTGGGAGTAATCGTGGGAGGTGGGAGTAATTGTGAGAGGTGGGAGTAATTGTGAAAGGTGGGAGTAATCGTGGGAGGTGGGAGTAATTGTGAGAGGTGGGTGTAATTGTGAAAGGTGGGAGTAATTGNGAGGTGGGAGTAATTGTGAGAGGTGGGAGTAATTGTGAGAGGTGGGAGTAATTGTGAGAGGTGGGAGTAATTGTGAGAGGTGGGAGTAATTGTGAGAGGTGGGAGTAATTGTGAGAGGTGGGAGTAATTGTGAAAGGTGGGAGTAATTGTGAGAGGTGGGAGTAATTGTGAGAGGTGGGAGTAATTGTGAGAGGTGGGAGTAATTGTGAAAGGTGGGAGTAATTGTGAAAGGTGGGAGTAATTGTGAAAGATGGGAGTAATTGTAAAGGTGGGAGTAATTGTGAAAGGTTGGAGTAATTGTGAAAGGTGGGAGTAATTGTGAAAGGTGGGAGTAATTGTGAAAGGTGGGAGTAATTGTGAAAGGTGGGAGTAATTGTGAGAGGTGGGAGTAATTGTGAGAGGTGGGAGTAATTGTGAAAGGTGGGAGTAATCGTGGGAGGTGGGAGTAATTGTGAAAGGTGGGAGTAATTGTGGAAGGTGGGAGTAATCGTGGGAGGTGGGAGTAATTGTGAAAGGTGGGAGTAATTGTGAAAGGTGGGAGTAATTGAGAGAGGTGGGAGTAATTGTGAGAGGTGGGTGTAATTGTGAAAGGTACTTAAGTAGTACATAAGTACAGTACATAAGTAGTTTCGGATTTGTAAAAAGGAGGCAGCAGTAGCAGATAATATCACATAATCGCGCGATACCGATCTCTTTGTGTGTTAGCGTCGAAGATATGGTACGCGCGGTCAAGTCACTTCCTCAAAATTGAGCTTAAAAGTAGATGGATGGCATGGCCATCATTGAAGTGCACCGTACCCAGAGCCGTGCACGGGTGACATCGCCGGTCACAAATTGTGTCGCAATCACCACCCGAGAAGCAGACACGACATTCGCTGCGACACGGGTTACGGTGGCGCACGTAACTGCTCAAAAGTACTTATTGCACATGAAGAAATCAAAGGGATTATATGAAGAGACAACGGGTACACTCCGTAGTTTGGAGCAAGTGAGTATAAGTGCACTTGCCATTAGCTCTGCACAAAATATTACCATCAACAAAGCCTATCATTATTGTTGAGTTTTCAGAGCTCGCCGATAGTTGGCACAGTCGCCAATGTATTTCAGCCTACGACTGTCATTTGATGTCATTTTTTTTAGAATTACTCTTTGAATTACTAAACTGACGAACACGTGCTTAAAACTTGAACGCCTCGTGGTGTAAGACCATGACCCCATGGGGGGAGAGGGCAAATTCCAACGCTGTCATTTGTGATGGACAGGTTACTCCAGTGTTTTGGCATTTTTCACGTCTAGGTCAACCCACCTGATTTCCTAGAAAAAATTATGAACATCGTTCAACTCCTTCTTCTTTGCGGGTGGACATAAAAAAGAAATATTATTAAATCCTAAACGAAGACATTCTCACCTCTCTCACTTCTTTCGCGGGTGATAAACAGGCGAAAGCGATACCCTTTGCGTTAACAGAAACGATAAAATATAGTTAATTGTTTATTACAAGAGCAGTGCTTATCAGCAATTAAGTTTTGCGTTAGAACCAGCACCCTACGATAGCCTCGCTGAAACAGCCATAATATACGAGTACAGTTGCCCCACTGGAGAATATCATTTAGAACAATCAAACTCGTGTATTGGCCTCTGTACAACACTGCCTCGCCGTTGAACCATGCACTTGGCAAAAGGGTCACTTCACGGTCACCCTATCAATAGCCATACTATTGCTCTAACGACGAAACTTTTAACTCAAGAACATCAAAATGTTACACAAGGAACAAGATTACAACAGACCACAAATTTCTACATTGCTTCTCATTCATAAATACAACCCGCAGCTAAATAATCCAGCAAAACCATTTACAACTACAAGTACAGCTAGAAATTTAAAACTTTTTAGTGACGGGCTTAAGTTTGTTGTGGCCGTAACTGATATGGGTGTGCTCAAGGAGCACACCCACAATAGAGCAGGTAGGAGGAGGAAGAGAGAGCCCTGTGGCCCATATGTACAGATTCGCCAGCAGTCAACGAGTTTTTTTTTTGTGGCTGTGAGACGCGTTCATGAACTACATTGGTGGAAGTGACTCGGGAGCAGCGAGATTTACGGGAGAGCTGCAGACAAACCGATGTACTGATATACGATTGGCGCATACGGCGACTGGCTGCAGCCATGAGCGACTCTTGAGCTTCATGGACAAGGCTCTTGGCTCCCTCCTCTCTATTGAAGCTAATTGGGTGTGCCGTGGCTACAAAGAAGGTATCTTAGATCAATTAAGCCTTCATGGCGGCCGCGACTGTACAGACAATTATAAATAGAGCCACCTCTCAAGCAACACTTCAGTAGGATTTCAGCAGAGGTTGGAGCAACATACACGAAGCTTAGCTTCCACGTTATTTCATTCTAGTTTTGTTTAGCTTTTTATGCTTTTATATGTACATGCAAACAAATATACATAGCGACTACAGGACGCAACAAACATCATCACTCGCACTTTAATCGCAGCTGATTATTATAATTATTGAAAGCATTGTTGATACATGAAAGAATAGACTATTATAGCCCAATTGTTTTTTAAATATTTCAGTATTTATCTACATAGGTTACTATTTAAAAAAAATTACACAATTCTTCAATATTCAAGCACTAGTTAAGGGCATAAAAAGACAAACAACTTCCTAGTGGATGCTTAGGAAGATCTGGGCGTGGCCTAATTGGAGCTCTTTCTTTTCTCCAGCTGTCTCCTGGCAGTTTTATTTATTTATTTATTTATTTATTTTACCCTACCACCTTTTATTTTTAGGGGGATAGCCGTTGGTTTTGAGTCTTTTACACAGTGTGCAAGGGGCCGAAGCTAGAATCTCATACCAAGGCGCGCTTTCTAGCAGAGCCAGTTAATATTATGGTCAGTTGAGATTCGAATAACAGTAAAATCTTTACCGCAGAATTTCAAAACTTAATATTCATGGGGAGAATTAACGTATAATGGGGACAGGTACTGAAACCCAAATGAAGTTTTACGCAACAACGAGAAGAGCGAGACTCTGTTTAGAAAGATTCATCGAAAAATCATTGATAGATAACTTAAACGCTTAAGCTGGTCAACACCGCTGAACACGAATCACACAACGAATTCCAGGGCAAAGGGGACATGAGTAGGAAACACCGACTGATCTGATGAGTTAGGCGCCCAAGTAACCAAATCAAGGAGTTGGTGTTCATGCATGTATAACCGGTGGCATAGATACGGTAGCATGAACGACATGGGAGCTGTACGTGCATCCTCGCACAAGTTGTGCGTGCGCAGGCAAAGTGTGGGATTTGGTGTAAGCGTGGTAAGCCGACACTCGTCAGTCTTGAGTCAGCGCAGTCCCAGTGAAGAACGGTGGAGAATCAGGGAGATCCCAGGGTAAAATGCCTAGGAATCAGAGCAGTCCCAGTGAAGAACGGCGGAGAATCAGCGGTCCCAGTGAAGAAGGGCGGAGAATAAGCACAGTCCCAATGAAGAACGGCAGGGAATCCTAGCAGTCCCAGTGGAGAACGGCGGAGAATCAAAGCAGTCCCAGTGAAGAACATAAACTAGGTGTTTGGGAAGTCCCTTTTTTGAGAACAGCAATTGTCTACACCACTAGTGGAGATCGCATGGAATGTTATTACACCATAACATATTTCATTATCAACAGAACCAGTGCTATGCTCTAGCCTGTCTTAGAGGCGCGGAACCATTTGGGTTGAATATCAATGCCATTCGCAGCCCATCGTCAGCCAAGAAGAGAATGCTAAATGTTGTACTGGTACTGCTGATAGAAGTAAGAATAGTTTGAAAAACTAAACACTTTATTTATGACGCGGACTCAAATTCACCCAGGCGTCACAGGATCAAGGCGCTGCCCAAGCATCGCTATCAGTCATAATAAGGTGTGACGCTGATGACGGTGAAGTAGCCACCCTGATGTGCAGGCTTTATCAGCAGCCCTCTAACCTCACAGGAAGGGTCTTGGATAACAATGTATATAAGATCCTTGTTATGGCACATCGTGAAGCATTGAGGTAGTTTACTGTCGGGGAAGAGCTCCCTGCTGAGAGAGAGATACTCTTCAGCTGTTGGCTCTCGACCACCATAGTCGCTGTGCTTGTAGCAGATGACAATATCTTTGCCAGTACTTCCCCTGGGATCAAAGCGTCCGTGATCGAAAGATTCCTCGTCGCCTCGCTGTTGCGACGTCTCGCCAGTCTTGGGATTCAAAACATTCGACACAACGGATTTTTGTTCCCACTTTTCATGTACTCCGCCGTTTATCGGAAAGGATCCAACATTCTTTCCTGCATTTCTTGCCGCGAAGTCTTTAGCGACCTCAACAAAACGATCTTTGCCACTATATTCCAAAACTTTAGCTAGACTGTCGATCTGTTTCGAATCAAGATCTTTGAAAACTCGCTTCCCGTTCACTGTGAAGTCAGCGAGGTCAGACACTCCAAGGCTGGCAGCCATTTTGGTCATGGACTCTTTCCTGGCCAGCTCGAACTGAATTCGGTTGTCCTTGCAAAGCTGTCGCATCTCCGGAGTGACGTGGTTGAAGTCAGGCGCATTTTGGAGTTTCTTTGCGGCCTCCATGACTTTCTGCCGGGCGTCGCTATTGATATTGGTCATTTTCTGAGGGTGGACATTGAGTTCGCCATTTACTGAGATGCGACCTCCATCGGTTAGCTTGATGTCATGGCGTCCGCCGGCTTCTTGATGGACGGACTTCAGACTCTCGAAGAAACTGCCCCGGTTCTTGATGTGATTCAAGGACTTGATGACCTTAGCATTGCCGTGCATCTTGTTCTCGCCAATACTTTTTTCAACAACCTTCCTGTACTCTTGTTGATGATCAGTACGCAAGGATTCCTCGTACTGTTTGAGATAGTTCGTTTGAGTTTCTTCGATGATAGTTCTTGCAGTTTTGAAGTTCATGCAAGCGTGGGTGAAAAACAACATTGATGCTGTAACGCTGACAAGGTCCATGGCGGTTATCTTTTCTTTTCTCTTAGTGAGGTCGTAAATTTGGACGACGATCCCTAGGCCATTCACAGTGAGGCTGCTTCCCTCCATGAAAGTACAGGCAAATCGAACAGCGTTATTAGCTACTTCACCATTGAGTGCGAGTCCCTGAGTGTACCTCAGCAGTCGAGCGGACCCCATTCCGAGCGCACCTCCAAAGAACGTTAACCAACAATTTCTTGCCTCAGCATCCGAGATAGGATTTAGAGACTGACTGTGCTGCTGTCGGTCGTAGAGCTTATAGGCGTTGCGGCCTACAGCATATGCCCCTGATCCGGCGCCTGTCCACGTGGCGGCGGTAAGTAGCGCAGGAGCTGCGGGAGGGAAGAGGAAGCTGCCCGCCAACATCCCGAAAGACGCGAAAGTGGCAACAGTGCTCGTTGTGTCGGCTGCCTGGACGGCCTTCACAGCTGGGGTGCAGCTACGGGATTTTGCAAACCCTATTTTGACTTTGCCAGATTTGTCTGCTGTGTATTCCCCATTCTCCGGGTAGCAGTACTCACATTCTGGTAGAAACTCGTTATTCTTGAAATCTAGCCAGCCTTTGTACATTCTGAGGTACATGTCAATAAAATAAACATCTTCACCATTTCTATCCAGCACTCGGATGACGGGTATGTGGACGCAGCCGTCACCTATTTTGATTATCAGAAAAATGAAGGCAACGGGAATTTTTAATCGTCCAGTTTTTTGTAAAATCATATCCGTTATTTTCGAAATCTGCTCCTGTTGACTTTCATCGTAATTACGCAGCTCCACTTCCTCCTGATCTTCGTCGACAGTCTTCGGAGGACCGAAGAAAGCTATACCGATTTTGAGCTGTAGGTATTTAACTTCATCCGATGTGTAACCATCATAGTCTCGATCTCCTAATTTGTGGAAGTACACTTGTTGCTCCTGGGTGGCTTCTTTCCGCCACTCCTCATCGGTTGAATTAGGTTTGGCCATTACGATGGTTTCTGATCTTAACCTCGACCGAGATCAATAAGGAGCTTTTCACTAACGTTTCAGTCTCGCAAAGTTGGACCGATAAAAAGAAAGAATAGTATACTCTAAACAGCTACACTTGAGGACTGTAGTGAATATTGTACAACAAAGCGATACCCTAAGACTTCCTGATAAAATTTGTGTGATCAATCGAAAACAGATATAATGAGTAAAATAGGAAGATCAGTTGCGAGAAGCCTTAAATTCCAAGTAAGGTGGACTGGTCGTCCTATCACAAAAACTGAGAGGAAAATAGAGAAGAGTTAAAAATTTCTAGACTGGCAGCGGAAACTTCAGTCAAGCTCATGGAACAACTGGAATAGCCAATAAAATTTACAACAGGTGATGGCACGAAAAGACCTGCTTCGAAACTTCTCCGACCACTATAAAAATAGACAAGAAATTTCGATGATGATTTGGGTTGACAGAATTTTGCAAAATAGTCGAATATGATCAGATCTTTGCTTGTTAAAATTTTGATATATGCTCCTAACTGCTTTAACTTTGTGCAGTGGCGAGGAAGGCACGAGTGAGCGATAGGTTCACAAAACTAGTAAACTTCTAGGGGCTTGCAGTCTTGATGTAGCAGAGGGAATAGTAGCGAAAAGGAGGCTGAGGGACGCGTCTTGTTTCGGTCGAAATCCAATCCTGATGATGCAACGCAGCTTCCTCGGGGAATCAATGCGCAAAGCGATCTGGGGAAGGAAAAAGAAATCCTGTAACGAAATATGTTTTGAATATTGCTGATCCATTTCAATGTTCAGCAAAACTAAAGTCTTTGTGACACTGGCAGCATTTGATTAATATGATCTTGGCACTCTAGGCCAGGCCATTTAAGGACCCGTCCACTCGATTGTCTTTTTCTATTCTTTGCGCATTTCTCCTGCAGCATGCCAGCAGTAGTGCACTGAGCCAACTTACACTAACTGTATATGGCTGAGGAGAGCCGATGTCGAGATAGGATATTCCTAATTGCGCCTCCTGGCCGACTAGCATTACTGTGAGGATCACCCTTTGGTGGAAACGATGGTTAAGCAAATTAAATGAGTAATTATCAAATGATAATTCACTTGCTGGAAAGCGTCCTATTGTGAGATATAAATACACAACTTAGAATTGACATTTTTGAACTGTAGGTCGTGCTGTATCTTACTGGCATACCTATTGGATAATATTGTATGTTATAGTGTCTAGTCAATCAGGTTAAATAGTGTTAAGCCATGCTAATGTCTCATTGGGAAGAAATGACTGCATTTACCCTATTTTTATATAATAAGCTGTAATATTAGCAAATAACATAATCATTATATTGCTCCTCCATGTGAGGATAATCGTTAGCTGGTACTATTGGGGTGCCAGTTCAGTTAACTAGTTTGGTCTGTGATGGCACTGAGCCTTGGTGCTTAGGTTGTACAATCATAGCTGTAATATGTTATTAAGAAATGAATGTACACGAAAATTTTAATGTATGCTGGAATAGAATAATCTAAGAACACTTCCCGCCCGTGGAGAAATAAATGATCAATCAATCTAGCCCAATAGATCTCGACTAGTGAGGGACATATCAAAAGAATTACCCGGTCCGTAGATAGTTTTATTCTATGATATTGGTTTCCAACCTTTTCTATGCCTGATATCTCTGGAGAACTTTTTGTATGTTATCGTAACCCCACAAAATTTATAACACAAATGACGATACCAAATGAAACTAGAGCGCATACCTCCGCCAAGCGAGGCAACGGTGGCAAAAAATTCAAATTGGCTCTGAAACCATGAATTTCTTTGAATCAACTCCAAATTTAATCAATTGTGCCTTTTGATAGTAATGAAAGCTTGTGCAATTTTCTTGAAGATCCGTTCATAACTTTTTGAATTATGCTGCTCTGCTAACAAACGTTATGACAAACATGAGTCAAACATACAAACGAAAGAGCCGATCTGTACCAAAATTTAGTCACTTATGTCTTTTAACATTACTAACAACCCCTATAAATTTCATAAAGATCCATTAGTTATTTTTGAATTATTGTGCTAACAAGCATAAAATTAAAAATAGGGACAAACGAACGAACAAACAGATCATCTGAAAAACTTGGTCATTTACTTGTTGTGTTATATTTAGAAACTCATATGAATTCCATACAAATTTGTCGATAACTTTTTGAGTTATGGCACTGAGAAAAATGAGGCAGACAAACAATCAAACGGATGGACGGATCTTCACTAAAAGTGGATCATCTTTTCCTCCTAACATACCTAACAATTCCTGCAATTTTCGTCAAAATCCGTCCATAACCTTTTGAGTTATCTTGGTGAGAGACAGACAAACATAAACAGACAGACGGACAAACCCGATGAAAACATAACCTACTTGGCGGAGGTTATTATATTAATTTTTGTGTAACGGATTAGAGTTAATTTTGAATAACATAGAAATAAAATACGATCACAAATCCTAACAGGCCATCTCGTATCTGAAGTACACCTGGTAGGAAACCTCCTGTTCTGTGACTTCGCGAAGCCTAAGAATTGACTTCTTACTCGTAATCTTTTGTGCTTGTATTGGAACACTCGTATACTCCGCAGCACACTACCTGAGTGTTCTGAAACGGATGTGCTCAGTATGGAGGAGTCTGACTCTGCTTTGCACACTTTAGAGATAGGTACCTTCTACAGAGATACTATAAGCCTTAGTTGCAATTTCCTGTGGATAAAAACATATGCCTTGGTAATTGCTTCCTATAGCTATGATTGCACATATACTTCCACAGATGGGGAGATAGCTAATTCTCTCTTGTGGTAAAGTAATTAATGAAATAGATCAGAATCGTATTAAGAACTTAACACCTTTAATAATTGAATAATCATAGCACCAATCATTTTTCACTAGTAGTTTGAAACAAAACTGTATATTTTAGAGCTAGGGAAATCTGTTGATCTATGAAAATGAAAGAGGCTAGCTTACGTCGTAGTAAAAATAATACCACATAGGGTCATATTCCCACTACGCAACAGAAAATTGTGTTTGAGAATTTCACACAACGCGATTCATACAGCGCGAATTATTTAATTACATTTCTATGCCCTCTTTGATGTTTGCTGCGATATTAATTTTTTTTGAGAAAAATCTCATTTTTGCGGCAACTAATGAAAATTTGGATTTCATAAACTTTGAATGCATTGATAAATTGAAGATAATGTTTTGCAGCCAGTAATGACTCAAAGTATATACGAAGAGCGTAACTTTAAATTTGCACATTTTCTACTACATATCAATTTTAGGAGAATATCATCAGTAAATTTATACAACGCATGCATTTGATAGGTCCTTAAAATTTGCATGAAATAGAATTTGAAGCAAACATCCACAGCAGATTAGTATTTTGGAATACTTTACGATACCCTTAACTCAAGTTTTCTATGAATTTCAGGAGTGACTAAAAAAGTCTTATATATATATATATATAGATCGTGTTGTATGGCTATCCGTATATACAGCGAGAGTACAAAATGACGCGTCATGGGGCACTTCATTGTATTAAGAACCGAATAACTTCGCTGTGCGGTAAGCGATATGAATCAAATCAGCTAATCCCAGGCCAGAGTTCGTCCGACTCGTCTGTTGTTCTTTTCACACAACTGATAAAAGATAACCACAATTTTCTGAGATCTGATTCCCTACTAATTTATACGAATATTCAAAAATCTACTAATGACATAAGCTAAAACCATCTGCGACGGTCACTATAAGCGAAGAATCTTGCTACTAGGGCCAGTCTAATAGCCACAAGGTAGATTTCTCCCCACATTAGCCTTAAGGCTGAAAACCACAAGGGGCTGTGCCGTTGATAGGTGGGCTTCCCATCATTTCTATCTACATACACAGTTCTTATTATTAGGGAGTAACACGATATTCGGACACAGTAGCACTCACGGACGATGACAGAGATCAAGAGACCGTGCAGTTACGAATCGAAAACTATGACATTATTTGAAATGTTTGAATTTGAGTGACATTCTGTCACTACCAACCCAACGGTGTCTCAATGGCAACCGGTGAGGCAACGGTGAAACCACCTTGTACTAGCAGAGATACGTGTTAATGAAGTGACGCATCACATGCCTTCAATAGCGCGATAACTTGTAGTTGCCAGATGCTTTCTTCTTAGCACAGGCTTACTAAGCAAAGAGGACAATGTGACGAGCTTACTTACAGAGCCCCATCAATCTTACTTATTTACTAAGCGGGAATAATGTAGGTAACAATACTCACGTATCTGCAACAATACTTACAGAATATGTGAAAAATGAGTACAATACAAGAGGATATCTGCTCGAGGTCGGCTGTGAACACTCCCTATCAGTGACCAGGGTAAGCAGAATGGACGAGAGCAGCTAGACCAAGACGTGAACAAAGTTCAGACCAGAGGGCCCCTGATTGCAGGGTGCGCTAAATGCATTGCCAAGACAGCTCGCAGTTAGCGTTTCTTCAACGTCCAATATTACTGTACCCAAATGCTGAATAATTTTCGATGTAAGTTAAACTGGTGAAGGATGTCGGGCGTCGCTGTGATGTTACCTGAAAAATTAATGTTTCATAAAGCTGCGAAGACATAAATTCCAAATGCCCTTATCGGTGGCGGGTAGTGCTAAGGCCCAGCAGAACCGCACCGCCCCCTCCCCCTTACTTCCATTATGTAATGAAAAATAAGACTAGTGTTGTGATAAAACTCATTTTTTAACAAAAATACATTCAAGCTTTCCATTCATTCATGAACCATCCTCAAGAAGTTTAGAGGCATCGAAACTGATCTAAAAATGATGGATTGATATGCTTAAGTATTGTATCATAGATCCTCATAAAATGAGAATTCCTTTACATTTGTCATTTCAGAATGAAAAGTTCTGCGGAGCTTGTAAGATCATTGAGCGTAGGGGATTACTCATGAATATATATGGACTCTAATAATCTTAAATCAGCGGGAGAGCATTTTGACAGGATGTTAAAATTACCAAACAAAACTGGACGGCCCGTGTCTATAAAATGATAAAAAATTTTGCTGCTTGATTGACAGCATCTTTGCCCTGAACGGTAAAGAAATTCCCTGATCTTGTCAAATTCATCAGTAATCCCCTACGCTCAATGATCTTACAAGCTCCGTAGAACTTTTAATTCTGAAATGATAAATGTAAAGGAATTCTCATTTTATGAGGATCTATGATACAATACTTAAGCATATCAATCCATCATTTTTAGATCAGTTTCGATGCCTCTAAACTTCTTGAGGATGGTTCATGAGTGAATCGAGAGCTTGAATGTGTTTTTGTTAAAAAATGAGTTTATTACAGCTCTAGTCTTATTTCCCATAATGTATTATCAGAGGTGGGCGTAACTTGTAGCGGTAGCGTCACTGCATATTTGCTGTAGCGCTAGCATATGTAGCGCCGCTACTTTTTAGAGCTACTTTACTGCCGCTACTTTACTTTTATACAAACAAAATTACAACAATGCTAAATTATCAATTTATGTTAGCATGTCTTGATCAGGTGAAAATAGGGCTAATATTTACCCTTTCGTCCAGTAGGGTTGATGCATATGAGGTGTGTTTCTTTATGGACTGACGCGTCCTGAACCCAGGAATCGCAACAGTTTTTTGGGGAGATGCTTACTTTTCGAGATGTTTGACTATGAAGTTCTATCTCTCCCCTATCTTAATACTGAATAAAAGGTTTCGGCGAGAATTTTCAACGTTTTGATGCCATCCATATATGCGTGGTAGGACACAGTTAGAGGCATTTTACACGAATGACATTTTGCTCGCAAATGCTTGGTTTTCGAGATGCCTGACTTTGAAGTTCCTATTGTTTTCCTATGGGAAAAAATACTCGGCGGTGGCACTGTGGGTTAGCAAGCCTTTTTAATGGTTTATTAGGTTAGGTTAACACAGTTTAAGTTTTTGTGGAGCCGCCGGGTATTTTCTCCCATAGGAAAGCAGTGGTAGCTTTGGATTCAAATATCTCGAAAGATGAACGTTTGCGAGCGGAGTGTTATTCGTGTGAAACGTCTTAAAATGTGTCCTGTTACCTCTGTATGGCATCGGGACGTTGAGGATCCTTGACCGATTTTATTCTTCAGTATTAGATGGGAAACTAGAGCACTCTGAGAGCGCCTACCTTCGCCAAGTAAGGCAACGGCAACGAAAAATTCAAATTGGCTCCGAAACCATGATTTTCTTTGTATTAATTCCAAAATATAGTCATTTGTGCCTTATAATAGTATTAAGAAAATCTGTAATTTTTTTGAAGATCTGTTCATAACTTTATGAGTTATGGTATGCTTACTAACAAACATTATGACACACATAAATAAAATATACAAACGAGCCAACCGATTTGCATCAACATTTAACCATTTATGTCTTTTAACATTACCAACAACTCCTGTAAGTTTCACAACGATCCATTCAAAACTTTCTGAGTAATTGAGCTAACAAGCATAAACTCAAACCAACACGTACAACACGAATGAACAAACGGATCATCATAAAATTTGGTCATTTACTCATCGTGATATACCTAACAACTGATGAAAATATCATAGAAATCTGTCCTTAACTTTTTGAGTTGTGGCATTGAGAAAAATGAGGCAGACAAACTAGTGGATGGACGGAGCTTCACCAAAAATTTATCATTTGTCTCCTAACATACCTAACAATCCCTGTAAACTTCGTTAAAATCCGTCCTTACCTTTTCGAGTTATCTTGGTGACAGACAGACAAACCCGACGAAAACACAACC
>LQNS02277813.1:8294899-8308376 GCA_001587735.2 Parhyale hawaiensis | reverse complement strand
CAAACTAGTGGATGGACGGAGCTTCACCAAAAATTTATCATTTGTCTCCTAACATACCTAACAATCCCTGTAAACTTCGTTAAAATCCGTCCTTACCTTTTCGAGTTATCTTGGTGACAGACAGACAAACCCGACGAAAACACAACCTTCTTGGCAGAGATAAAAATAGAACTTCAAAGTCAAATATCTCGAAAAGTGGGCGTTTCTCCAAAGGGAAGTTGTGATTTTTGGATTCAGGACGTGTCAATACGTGGGAAAACACATTTCATATATATAAATTTGACTGGGCGAAAGGGTAAATATTTATATGCCCATGATGATAAATAATTATAAAGGTAAAGTCAACTTGACCGTACCCAACTGGAAAAGTCGCATGCACTGGTTTCTGCTGCAGATATATACCAATAGACCGCAGAGGAGTATACGGCTGCAGTCGAGCATAGATTGTCTAGAGCTATGGCGCCAGTGGCGGCAGACCCCATGCGATAATATCTGCGACCCCACCCCTCCCCATTGCTGGGGAAGGTCAGTAAACCCACAGCAGTACGCAAACCGGCTGCTGACTGATCACATCAAGCACCGCCAAGAACGTGCCTAGCTGGGAGCGAGGTTCGAGCCTGCGACCTTGAAAGTCAATGTCAGACGCATTAGTCTGCTGCTACAGCGGGTTTTCGATAGAGTAATGTTATAAGACGTATAAAAGTAACAATAATAAAACAATAAACCTTGACCCTTGAGTGACGCCAAGTCATACCTACTCATAACTCATAAGTCTTCGAATAAGGAGTATCATACGTGTTCCGTTTGGGTATGCGTCATTGACTTATCAGAGTTCGGCGCTCAAGCAGCGGTGGGTTAGGATTCTGTATGTAGGCAACGACCTCCATGATCGGAATGACCTGTAGCTGATTTGCCTATTACCTGCTACTTCTCTAAGCTTNGGCCAGGCCAGCTAAAATGAAACGCTGTGTCTCAAACACACTGTACAAGGATAATCTGTTAAATTCTCTGTACCAATGCAGTCAAGAGTTCTTTCTCTCTCCTGTGTGAAATTGAGCTGCTCAATGCCATTCGTGTCGGCAGGTGTAGGCTGAGTGTATCTATTTATTCTCATTGTACGTGGCCACCAATATTTGTGACTGTATCTATTTATTCTCATTGTACGTGGGCACCAATATTTGTGACTGGGTCTAATTACTAGGTTGAATTTTGGCTACTTTGTTTGTACTTGTACTTGTGTGTGCATATTTTGTGAACCCATTGTGTTCTTAATAAAAGCTAATTATTATTATTATTACTGGATGATCGGCTACCGCAACAGTAGCGCACAGTACCCGCAGAAAGGAATGAAGTACCGCTCAGTTTCGCTTGCAGAGCCGTACGTATGACATGGTTGTGTCATTAGATAACGTTTCTCACGTTTCTGCTCGCGTTCAATTGCCAAAGCAATGGACAAATTTATTACAAAAAGATTCGCAAGTGAATTAGGAACTCTAATGGAAGTTGAAATTGATGCAGTTGAAAATACCGATGCAGAATTTCAAGTGAATCAGTCACCCAAAGTGTTAAACACTACGACCCGTGGCCGTTTATATCCAAATATTACGAGTTCATGAAGCTCAAAGAAAACAACGTAGTCTTTCACTCTCAATTTTCTTTCCAGAATTCCTACTTCTTTCCTTCTACGCACACCAACACAAGATTCTTCTGAATCTCTGTTCGTCTCATACTTTGCCTGTTGGGAAAGCACATATACTGATGAAAATAAGGCGACTTTAAAAGACCACAATCTTAATATTGGAATTTTATCGCATATTTAAAAAAGCAGCGCTAATAGTAGCGCCGCTACATTTTTATTTTAGTGCCCCCACCTCTGTGTATTGTCGATATTATTCAATAAAGCGAGTCTTTTTCCTTCCTATTTTAATGAACATTGTCAGCATGATCTATTTATAAACCTAATGTCGCGACCATCCTCTATTCTAGTTCTGCTGACAATGACGTAATAAAACATTCGGACGCGTGAACGCATTAAAGACACTAGCGTGGTGACTGGCTTCTAAGGTCGTGTTTTGCTGCATTGTCCTATAAGGCTTTACACTAACGGAAGTGTTTATGGCTTAGTACAGAAATCGGTGTGAGTATTGACACTGAGAAATAAACTATTAGCTAAAGGATTCTAATTTTACTAACGTTTCTACGTAACAGACTTGAAATTAGTAAATTACTAACTGTTCAACAACTAGTAAAATATTAATGAGCTCGGTGACACGTGCGCGAAAAAATTCACACAATAATAGATTTTTTTATTGATATAAGCCGTTGCGGAATGTTCTCTGAATTGCTTCATTTTCTTAATTGATCCATAGTTATGCTGTTAACCTTAGGTCCTCTTTTCTTTGACTTGCCGTTTCCACATTTTCCTGCTCACGCTTATCAGCAGCTCTCATTCACTTCTGTAACCTCCTGTAACCTTTCTTGACTGTATCGCATAGACGATTTATCTCTCTCTCCATTCGTAGACTGTAGTAGTCTCGTACTTCTTATACGTTCCATATCTTGCTGCTTAATTAGACATGCGTCTTCAATATACTGAGAGGCAAAAGTAAATCTTGAGTGAAACACTGCAATAAACTGGAATGTATCTCCAGCCAGCTTGTATTCTTGTAAGCACTCCGTAACCAGGACACGGTCTTGCGAACTTAAATATCTGCTTCACTGAAGTGCTGAAATTTTTGGACTATGAAAATTCGCACCGTCAGAGAACGACAGTGTGAGGGATGATATGCGTGATATGGAGCTGGAGGAACACATGGTAATGGACAGAAATACATGGAATAGCAAGATCTGCTTCAGCAATCTGTTTGAACAGAGATAATACTGCTGTAGAAGAAGAGAAAGACAGTAAGCTAGAAGAAATAGTTGTCTACTACCCGTGAAGAATCGTCATCTGCCGAATTCACGCGTCGTGACCCGAGAGAAAAAAGTTATAAAATCGGACTCCAGAAGCTGCATACATATTATTCCGATTTCAAGCAGTGTTTCAACCAAGACGTGTCTTCAGAGAAAGGGATTGCATTCTTCTGCAACCTTGTCATCTATTTACAAACCTTCAGTCTGGCCTATTTTTCGCCCATCTATTTCGTTAAGAGCGTGACACGAGAGAAAGCTACATATAAATATATATACAAATCAACACACGACGGTGTTTACTATATTGTGTTGATTAAACAAAATGCTTGAAACACTATCGACATCCAATCGTTTCAACACTTAGCATAAACCTGTAGTAGATTTATATTCATTATATAGACTAGGCTTCATATCTCGGTTTTATACGCTAGAAGTTTGTGCTTCTTAGTTTCGAAGAGTTTATTTTTTTTTTTTGCGGACGCGACACGAAAAATTGGCATGCACACTCGGGAAAAATATGTGCATGTCCACCTCTGACCTCTGTTATTTTATTCGTTAGTATTAAGCCCCCTTGCCACGGCAATGCTGTTTCAAGAGTAGAAGAAAAAGGATATGGAACAAGGCAGGAACAGAGGGAAGCTTGGTATCGACGTCCGACGGTGTCCACCCTTGATTGAAGAGAATAGGCTAAGCAAGTTGAAGACAAAAGAGGGATAATAGGATAAACTATCCTCTGTGGGAGTTTAAATTGCAAAGTAACTATAGTGGCCACAAGAGAAAGGCGTCTCGAAAGTCTAGGTCACGCAAAAGGTAACCTATGAGGTTGGTTCCTTTAGTGTGAGTCTCCACAACACAGTAGGTACCTATGGGGGAACTTTTTGATTAGCTAGCAGGTTAAACATTCGTTAGTCACATGTTTTGCTTCGTCAACCCAAAGTTCTATGATGGCCATACCTGCGCACCACCTCTCGGTAGTGAAGTGAGAACGGCACGGCATCGCATCAACGGAGGCCCGGGTTCAATTCCCCGGACGGCACGCTACGGATTTACACTGCGTGGAGCACTCCAGCATCGAGAGGCCAGGGATGGATCCTAAATTGACTCTCATCACAGACTGCTTCTCCTGCTCTTCACACTACTAGTTCTTCAAAATTCTAGAAATAAGGCAAAAAGAAAACCTCAATAGGTGTCTCCACTTTACCCTGAATACGAGATAATAAATTATATATGTTTGTTTGTTCTATTTGTTTACCGATTTTCAAAAGTTTCATTTTATAGCAGGTTCCGTTTCATGCAGGGCTGAAAAATTGTACTTTTAGATAACATGAAAATGACTCATTGTACTACGGAAGCCAGAACAAAATTGCAATGACGATATAGGGCAACGTTAAAACTTATTCAACTCACTTGGGGAGAACAGTCCCTATATCTGTCAACTGCAGCACACGTTTCAGTATAGCGGCAAGTTCCGTACTGGCAGTCTTACGTCTGGAGGCCTTTGGCAACTGCTGCAAGGTTGAATCATACATGTGTTACGCCCGATAATGGAACTCGTAGCGAACAAGCGCGTGTTATCTCATTTATCTCTCTTATGAAAGGCAATTCTCGGAAAGATAAAAGGCTGAATAATGACTGTTAAGAAACTTAACGCAGGCTTTGGAGATTTGAATCATGCTGCAAGTGTTAGCGGCAACCCGATTACGCCGAGGTAGCTGAAAACTCCTATTTAAGTAGCAAGATTGAGCATCTGGAATTCTTAAGGGCAACAGATTTAGGGCAAATGCCCGCAACTCAATTCAACGGGTGCAAACCATGGCACCGGCCTAAAGGATGGGGCACGTCAGTTATGTCTCGAAGGCTTAATATTAGAGCTTCATCAAGAACGCACCCTAAAACCATAAATCCTCCAAAATTATCTGCATACCTAGCGGCTGTGTGTTGACTAAAGCCCGCTGCAGATGCTGGTCTTTTGTCCTGTGTTTTTACTTCATCGCGTTCGAATGTGTTGCTGTGTCTGTGTAAACAACAAAAACGACCACTGCTTTCTCAGAAAACATTCGTTAGAAATNATACCTAGCGGCTGTGAGTTGACTAAAGCCCGCTGCAGATGCTGGTCTTTTGTCCTGTGTTTTTACTTCATCGCGTTCGAATGTGTTGCTGTGTCTGTGTAAACAACAAAAACGACCACTGCTTTCTCAGAAGACATTCGTTAGAAATTTGAAAAGACACTGCACTAGTGCCACTGGCTAAGCCAGAGAAAACGACGGTAAACATTTTATCGAAACTATTAGTAGACACGCAGTCGTGTTTGCAAAGACCGAACGAAACATTTTAGCGCGGTAAAGTGAAAACAGGATAAAATACAATCGTCTGCAGCGGGCTTAATGCGTCATCTACAAGTTCAGTGACCAGAGGTTGCGAAGAAGCATCAATCGGGTTAGATTACGCACACTGATAGCCATTGGTTTTAAGGGCGCCTTTAGAAACATTCATTTGAAATTATGGTTTAGGCAAATTAGGGCAGTACAGTAGGTTGCAGGTGGCACTGTTCAGTATACCAAGTTAAATGCAAAGAGATATTAGTTGCATTGTAACGTTTTTCAAAAGCCTTGATACCCAGAAAGCAGTACTAACATCTTGAGGAAAAAGGGACCGAGCTCGTGCTATGTCGAGCTCGAGAAAGTCTCAGAGCAAACTGAGCTTCACGCACTGGATTGTCACGACCAATGTTTCAGCCCTTGAGTTCATATCAAAGTTTTATTGTGTTAGTCTTAAGGGTGCAAAATGAGGGAAACAGTTGGCCAATTTTAGGCCCAGAAGTTAATTAAACAATTCTTAGTGTTTTTTTTATTAACAATTCAGGTCTCGCCCATCGGGATGTGTAGGTATGCTTCGTGTCGACTGCTTTTATCCATGCTCAAAGTTGGTTGTTTGTTGGTAATCTCTTGTGTTACTCTCTTAAGATTTCCCAACTTGTCATTCCCATACGCGTTGATCTGGCAATGAAATGCCTTCGTGAATGGCTTCCGCATTTCATTCTTTCCTTTTTACTTTTGGTATGGCTAGAAAAACTGAAATTTATTAATTAGCATATCGTATGTGGTCACACCAACTGTGCTCTGTGATACGTCTGCGTGACGGCAATGATTGTGAAGTGGTCCACTCGGAGTGCAATCCTAATCAGCAGCCCTATCACCTCACACGACATGTCTTGAATGACGATGTAGATGACATCACTGTTTCCGATGTTTCGGCACATTGTGCAGCTTTGTGGGAGTTTCCCATGAGGGAAATGCTCCTTGGAGATCGAAAGATACTCATCGGCCGTTGGTTCTCGACCACCAAATTGGCTGTCGTTGTAACAGTGGTAAGATTCATTTGATTTAAGTGTTTTAAGATTATCGGAGTTTTTGTTAGAGGATCTCTCTCCTGCTTCAAATGCTACAATACCGATTAACTCGTCTTCTTTAATTGAACTCTGCCCAGGATCAGAAGCCTTAGGCATGACGAAATCTTTTTCTTTGAGAATTTCTGTAAGGTCGTTGCTGTGAAGTCTCATCTAATTTTGGATTGAGATGATCGGACGCAACAGGCTTTGCCTGCCACTTTCCCTTCACTACGCTGTCCACTGGAATATTACTGCCATCCTTACCTCCTCTTCTTGCTGCAAATTCTTTAACCAGGTCCATGAAACGACTTCGGCCACTATTTTCCAAGACTTTGGCAAGACTATCCATCTGTTTTGGCGTTAAATTCTTAAAAATTTGTTTACCATTCACAGTAAAGTCAGCGAGGTCGGACCCTCCACGGCTAGATACCATTTTGGTCATGGCCTCCTTCCTGGCCAACTCGAACTGAATGCGGTGGTCTCTGGAGAGTTGTCGTATGTCTTCAGTGATGTGGCTAAAGTCTTGGGCATTTTGAAGTTTCTTTGTGGCCTCCATAACCTTCAGCCGCGAGTCCAGGCCGATGTTGGTCATTTTCTGGGGGTGGACGCTAAGTTCGCCATTGACTGAGATGGGCCCTTTATCGGTTAGCTTGATGTCATGACAACCTCCGGAATCGTGATGAACGGACTTTCAGCTCTGAAGGAAACTCACTCGATTCTTGATGTGATTCAAAGACTTGATGACTTTAGCATTGCCCTGTGTCTTATTCTCACCTACACTTTTTTGTATAACATTCCTGTACTCAAGCTGATGATCAGCACGCAAGGTTTTCTCGTAATCGTTTAGGTAGCTTGCCTGGGTTTCTTGAATGATCGTTCTAGCGGCTTTAAAATTCATGCACGCGTGAGAAAGAAAAGCATCGAAGCCGTAACGCTCACAAGATCCATGACAGTAATTTTATCCTTTTTCCTAGTTAAGTCATAGATATGAGCGACGAACCCTAGACCATTGACTGTGAGGCTGGCGCCCTCTGCGAGAGTGTAGGCAAGTTGAAGAGCTCTGTTGGCTACTTCGCCATTACGAGCGAGTCCTTGAGTGTACCTCAAAAAACGAGCGGATCCCATCCCAAGTGCGCCTCCGACGAAGGTTAACTTTTGGCCTCAGCATCCGAGATTGGATTTAGGGTCTGGCTGTGTAGCTGTCGGTCGTAGAGTTTGTAGGCGTTTCGACCTACAGCGTGTGCACTAAATTTGGCGAATGTCCATGCAGCACCAAGAAGAAGCACGGGAGCAGCGGGAAGAAATATGTAGCTGCCTACCAATATCCCCATAGATGCTAAACTGGCAACAGCACTCGTTTTGTCGGCTGCCTGGACTACCTCTACAGCAGAAGTGCAGCTACGGGATTCTGCAAAACCAACTTTCATCTGGCCTGATTCCTCAACTGAATATTCTCCATTCTCCGGGTAGCAGTAAACGCATTCGGGTAGGTATTCATTTTTTTTTTAATCTTCCCAGCCTTTGTACATCCTGAGATGGGAGTAGATAAAGTAGAGATCTTCACCATTGTAATCTAACACATGGATGACGGGCACATGGATGGTTCTCTCACCAATCTTAATTACTAAGAAAATGAACGCTACAGAGATTTTCTCAAATCCAGTCTTTTCCAAAATCAAGTCCGTTAGTTGGGTGATTTGCTCCTGCTGATTGCCATTGTAGTTGCGTAGCTCCAGATCCTCCTGACCTTCATCGAGAGTCTTCGGAAGACCAAAGAAAGCTATACCGATCTTAAGCTGCAAGTATTTAATCTCATCCGATGAGTAACCATCATAATCTCGATCTCCAAGTTTGAGGTGGTACACTTGTTGCTCTTGAGTGACTTCTTTTCGCCACTTTCCGTCGGCCAAATTAGACTTCGCCATCATGATGGCAACTGGTCACGGATTTTACCGAGATAATGAAGAATCCCTACTAGCAATGCAGCACACAAAGTTAGACTTGCAGGGAGAAAAATTAACTACTTACAAATAAAGTTGATCGCAATTTCACAAGTTAGTTTAGTAAAACCGTCGCTGGACAACCGTAGAAAATATTGTACATCATTGTGGCATAAATAACTACTGGTAATTCATAACCTAGAAAAAACGCTGAAAAAGCCCTAATTTATCTGGTGACGAGTTAGATCTACAGTATTATTAAAGAGAGACAATTATCGAAGCAGAAAGAACCGTGAGGATAGGCCTACATGTTCTACAGGAGTTTGCGTCAAAAGCTGGAAAGAAAATAAGGAAAACGAACATTTCTAGCTGAGACCATAGGCAAAATCGATTTCAAAATTTAAAAATCAAATGGAAAGGATTATTAAGCTAGAGACAGTAAACTTCCAGATGGCACGGAAAAGATAAAATCAAAAAGTTGTGACGGCAGTCGAGAAACACCTTAAACTCTCGACCATCAACTGGGTCAGTAGAATTGCATCCAAGTTAAAATAATGATACAAAAAACACTCTTGCTTTAACAGCGAGAAAACTAACGCAGGATAGATTGCAAGTCGTGTGTACAGATGCTGTGGTCTGAGTTCATGAAGCTGCTAAACTTGACGAAGTGCGACACCTTTGACGGTAGCAGAAGGAACTCCGGAACAGCTATTGAAGAGAAGATGCAAACCATGTGTGTATTTTTGGTGGGAGTTCATGAAACTATCGAACTTTAAGAAGCCAGCGCTCTTGATAAAGCAATTCTTGTCTATGTCTTGATCGGAGTCGCTGCTCTTGATGTTACGTAATTGTCTGAAGTAGTTGATACGCTTCCCATATACACGCCACGAGGGGAAAAATTAATGTCTCAATGTAATGTGATTGAATGCCACGTCTTAAACTAGATGTACAGTTTTATTGGTTGAAAAGAAAATAATGTTTTATTAGGAGTACTTGGCACTCACTCTATTCTTCCTCAGTTGCTAGCTTTATTGAAATTTCTACTCTAATGTATCGACCACTCTTTAAAAAGCAAGCTGTATTAAATGTGTTTCTACTCTAATGTATCGACCACTCTTTAAAAAGCAAGCTGTATTAGATGTGTTTCTACTCTAATGTATCGACCAATCTTTAAAAAGCAAGCTGTATTAAATGTGTTTCTACTCTAATGTATCGACCACTCTTTAAAAAGCAAGCTGTATTAGATGTGTTTCTACTCTAATGTATCGACCACTCTTTAAAAAGCAAGCTGTATTAGATGTGTTTCACTAGTTGAACCTTCAAAATTGATCACACTGAAGAGCATATGAGTCAGTGTATGCTCTATAAATACAGAAAAGTTGTTTTACACATTAACTGCGGCATGAGCCATCGGTGAACACGGGAGGAGGGGATTCTTGTAGTGCCCATGACCCACCCATGGTGACAATGTTCTTAAATAGCAACGAACATTATCCAATTGAACTATATTTTAATGAAATTTTCCCGCATTTCAGTGCTGATAATTAATACATAAAACATTTTGGGATAAGATATTAATATCATATAATATCCCAATATCCTGGATAGCTACAGGCTAACTGACCTGACAAGACTTGGCGACTGCCTCAATGCATAATACCCTCTATTCAAGAGCCGCAGTTAACGTGGTTTATGCAACAAAATATTTGTGTTGTGTACGTGAAAACAATGCCCTAAGCGGTGTCTCCCAAAGCGGTATATCTTCCAAAAGTATCGCAATTATCAAGTACCTTACTGAACATATACCCTGCAATATGGATTGCTTTCTCTTTATTTTGAAGTAACAGGATGAACTGCGCTAGGCATATAGCCTGCTATGGTCCCGCTTGTCATACAGAACATTTAATACACAACACCAAAACATAGGTCCATTACTTTACTGGGATAATTCACCTTAGGGTTGGAAGATACTGTCCTTAATATTCAAAAAAACGTAAATCCTTCGCGTTAGCAGCGTGCTTACGTTCGCAGCTCACAATCCTTGACTCGCTGGTACGATGCCAACCCAGGCACGCGAGCTCTTTGCTGGTCTAGGTATGCAGCGTATGCTGACTCGGCAGTTGTGTGCATGCACTGCGCCGTGGTGGAACTTACCTCTCTCAGAGGTGAGGTGGTGGGAGGTCGCGGGTCATTTGAATCTTCCGGCAAATTGGCGCCATAGTTCTTGATGGCCCGTGGTCGACTGCAGCCGCGCATTCTCCTCTGGGGCCAATGGGCCTATACCCGCAGTACAAACGGGTGCGTGTGGGCTTCCCAGTGGAGGGTGCGATCAAAGTTGACTTTACCTTCACTGCCGTTGCCGCGAGCACGGCTTTGGCTTGCACAAAAACTCAACAAGTCAGCCTCCGCTGCTAAATTTACGGAAAAGCAAATCGGGAAAGAAGATGAAGATCAGAATAAAGCATAGGCAAGTAAGCGTATGAAAATAGAAGGAAGCAAAGTGGGCGCGAAAGACAGACGTCCCGAAGGCCAAAATACTGGAAAGCTTTGCAGCATATGCTCTCGAGGGTAGCAACCTCTATTCTCATAACAATAATAAGAAAACTTTTATAAAGGACACAAAGGGTTTACAAATACACTTGAAAGCACAGAGTAGATATAAACTTAGCAAGCCAGCTAAGGGGCACAGACCAATAGAAGATAGACCACACAATCGCTACGCAGGAAAAATTCATCAATGCACCCATCCTACACCTGAAGGCACTAGCACTGAACAGCTTGTTCACACGCAGCTGACAAATTTTATATCCTTATGAAGCCCGCTGCCGACGAGAGTCGAAACAAGGAAACGTTCCTCCTTACTCATCAGATTTTGTCGCTACGGGTCACTAGTTCGGCTCGGCCAAACTTCAACTGCCCAAAATGGTAAAAATCTAAGTTGCCATTACAAAAATTTTTGCTACGGGAAGTGCCAAGTGCGCAGTTGAGAATGTCGCTCCTAATCGCTAGTGAGATTTAGCTCGCAACAACGTACATTTTGTTGCGATATTCAAACACACGTTAAGATGTAGTCACGGTCACAGAAACTCTTGACCCAGGAAAGTGAAACGTTCTCGTTTATCTACTCTCGTCTGCAGCGGGCTTTAGCCAGTCTCACCTCAAGAGTTAGGCGACTTCGGCACCAGCAGATACGACTGTTTTGTCATCTGGCTGCCGCTGTGAGCTACTGCAAAGAAGCGAAACCGTCCAGCCAATAGCTTTAAGCGTTGTAGACAAACAAAACAAAAACAAACAAATATCATTTATTATCTCGTATACAGGGTACAATGGATACACCTATCGAGGTTTTCTTTTTGCCTTAATTCTAGAATTTTGAAGATCCAGTAGTGTGAAGAGCAGGNGTCAATTTAGGATCCCTCATCGTGCGTCGCCTGGCCTCTCGATGCTGGAGTGCTCCACGCAGTGTAAATCCGTAACGTGTCGTCCGGGGAATCGAACCCGGGCCTCCGTTGATGCGAAGCCGAACCGTTGTCACTTCACCACATAGACAAGTGTCCCGCTCTGATAACGGGCGCTATCACGGAAGGAAGGAAGCAACTTGGGACGCTGAAGAATCGTGAAAACTCTTATTCCTCCTTAAAACTGCTGGCCTATCTTGAGCTGAGTTGGTTGAGGCGTCATCGCCAACTGCTCCGACCGCAGGTTCTATTCCTATCATCACTGTAGACATTTTTCACTGAAGTATCCATGGATTCAGAAGTTAGGGAGGTATAGGAGGAATTCGTAATATACCTGTGGGAAATATCTGTTTTTCACACTATTGTATTATCCGAAGACCTCGAGAGAGATAACGAATGACTATTGGTGTATTGAGCTCAAATTGTAGCAGTTTATCGTCACAGCGACATGCATAGGGTAGGGCCGGCCCTACACGTAACTGTTTATCTGAACGATATACTTGGGTAGATAAATCGTTGCGATAAACCCGACGTGTATAGGAGGTAATTCGCGCAAATTTTTATCATTTCAGATCCAAATCTCACGTGTAGGGGGAAAACTCCGCTAAGGCTCAGTTAATATGCGACTTAAGTAGAGTGCCTGTGTTTCTCTGTTCACTATCTTCATTAAAATGAATTGCAAAATCTTGGAGAAGTTTATTGAAATTCACAAATCTGAGCAATGTTTGTGGAAAGTCCAGTGCAAAGATGACCATAACCGGGACAAAAGATTTACAGCCTATGAAAAATTGATTGCTAAATTGAAGGGGATTGCACCTGATGCTGATCGTGCCATGGTGGTCAAGAAAATTTATTACATCCGCACATCCTTCCAGAGCCTGAGCATACTCCTCCTCCTCCTCCGACACTTTGGAAACTATGCAAACTGATAGGATATATCTGAATGGTGTAGGGGCACATCTTTTGCCACGACTATCAGATGGCTAGAACCAGTAGGGCCGGCCTTAGTCAGAGAATGCCGCTCAATGATTCAAAAATTTGTCGTTAAATAGAAATGCTTAGCCATTGTTCAATTGTAGCATTCAAGGATGAGAGCCAATCATTTTGTTGCATAAACCGCAGATTCAAGAAAATTACAAAACATAAATTAGAACTGAAAGCATTTTAAGAAAATCAAATGCATGTTGGATTGGTCGGTCGACAAAATTAGGCCTTCATGGCTTAACTTGTTCGACACTTCATACAAAAGTTTTGGCTTTGCAACTTTGAATCGTGTTGCAAGTTTAATTAAATGCCTGCGCAGACGAGCGACGTCTTCGCTGCTTACATGTGACAAAATTTCCTGCACGTCAATAATAAATGAATGATGTTCCTACTGTAAATGAATATTTACTTACAAACGATCCAGTTGATCATTCTCGGAAAGTAGCCCATGACAGAATTGTTACTGAAATAATATAGAAAGAATGCAGATTGCAAGTTAGACATGTCCCCAAAGGGCGAGCTATTCCCCAACCTACCTAACTAACAGACTTAGCGATTGGGTCTCATACTGCAGCTGGCTCTGTAAAACACACGTAAAGATCTCACAATACATTGGAAAAAGAGCATGGAACTTTAATACGTAGTGGAAAGTTCGTGGAAGTGAGAATTAAATAAGCTGTTTTGACACACTTTGATATAAATTTGAATCACAACTGATACCGGTCATAATTGAACACTTCACAAGTACTCAGTAGATATATCTCTGTGTAACTTCGACCATAAATATTTGAAAG
>LQNS02277813.1:8224522-8243290 GCA_001587735.2 Parhyale hawaiensis | reverse complement strand
GGCCCTGAACTTACCGCAGAAAAATGAACTGTGCTCATAAATATGAAGTACATGATCAAATATCGAATGGTTCACTTGAAATATAGTATGGATTAACGTAAAATATGAAATAATAATCATACATTTGGATTTTCCTTCTATACATCTGTAAAGCTGGTATAAGAAATTTCAAAGAAAATATCAGTATTAGGAAATTAAAATTTCAAGTCACCTCGGATTATTGGGGGGCCAGGCCCACCCAAAAAATTATTGGGGGGGCCTGGGCCCCCAGGCCCCCCCTGTTCCGCCGCCCCTGATAATCTCTCACCGTTGTGTCAATTATTGTGGCTGTTGCAATCATTACACCCGTAACCGTACAATGACCACCATTACCATACGGGCAGCCATGACCACGGGCGGTATACTGGAGGAGAACCATGAACTCATCACGGAGGTGTACCGTGCGCTTCGTCGGTACCATTCCATGCGGGCCTTGGTACGGGAACTCAAGGTATGTACTTGTACCAGTGTGTGCTCACCTCTGTGCTACGTACTCGTACTTCGTTTGCATGGGGTAACTTCGTACAAACCTGACAGTGCCTCCCGGGAGTTGTCATTATTCCAGTATTATAATAAGTTGACGACTTCTACCCTAACTAGCGCATCTGCCCCATTAAATTTAAATTGGAAAACAAACCTTTGCGTGAAGTTGCCTCATGCTGACCAAAGTTACCCTATTTTACGGTACTAATTTTACTGCACTGACGAGTTAATTATTTTTGGGGAAACAGTAAAATATTCCAACCTTCAGAAAGTGTGACACGTTTACAAGCATTCATCTTCGCAGAGGATGGTGAAACTTGTAAACATTAATCGCTAAAGGGTATAACACCTTTCGTAAGATAATTTGATTTATTTTCAAACTGATAGTATGGTGAGCTGTACTCATACTAGAATTGCTTGTTTCCTGAACGTGTTTCCAAAAGGTGACTTCTGTACTGCATGGCTGTAGCGCAGCTTCCGATGTCTATTCGTTCTCGCATGACCTGCAGAGAAACGAGTTTCTGCAGGGAAGTTTCAATACCCCATAAAATAATATTCTGGGGACGTAATCCCTGCCACAATATTTATGGGTCTCACACTCTCTATGGGCTAACTCTCTATGGGCTAAAATGAGTGATTTACCACAGCTTATGTTGCATCAGGCCACAATTCCTGCTGATATGATTAGTTTATAGAGTTAGGTAGAACCTTTATACATCCCTTTCTTATTCTGTGAGGTGGGTTTTCAATGATAGTAAATTGCACCCGAGTGGAGCAGACACAGAAAGGGCGTTCCGCTAGAGTGCCTGTCTCTATCCCTCCTTCTCTTCTACTCTTCGTACGCCAGAGACGCGCTGTGCCTTGTTTTTCTGCATGCCAGTAGAACCTAGCGCTCTATTCAGCCTTGAGTTCGCCTGTAACTTGAAACTTTGCGGCATAGAAACAGAGCTAAAAGTCACTAAGACTTAGAGCGCGGAAAAAAGCGGATTATCCTAAGTGATGGTCGCGCTTCCTTTGACCACTGCTGCTATGGAGTTAAATATGTACGAAAATCTCCATTACCGGCAGGTGGACTACACAGATATCAAGGTGTACCCGTTCCTGCCCCGCTACTTCATGTCCTAGATACGCACTAATTTCGTTCCTACCGGCAGGTGGACTATTCAGAGAGCAAGATGTACCCGTTCCTGCCCGTTACTTCATGTCCTAGATACGCACTAATTTCGTTCCTACCGGCAGGTGGACTACTCAGAGAGCAAGATGTACCCGTTCCTGCCCGTTACTTCATGTCCTAGATACGCACTAATTTCGTTCCTACCGGCAGGTGGACTATTCAGAGAGCAAGATGTACCCGTTCCTGCCCCGCTACTTCATGCTCAAAGATATGATCAGGGATGTCCTCAATGATCCCACCTTCCTCGAACTGTCCCACGACACCCACACCAGCGCCTTGTCCCAGGCCTCGGCGAGCATCAGCGGGGCCATCGTCGGGTGCGCCAGCGGCGCAGCTCGATAGGCTCCCCGAGAGTGATATGCCGAGGACACAATATGCATTCGTACTTGCAACTTGATGAGAGTGTGTGAATATGGCAAGATCAGGCTGCTGCCGTGTCTATGCTTATCCGTGTAGCGGGTTCTGCGCACAAATGCATCTGTGGCCCCGGCATTAAGCCGGTCTGTAGATTTATCTGGTGCTCGATATAACATTTGAAAACTCCGATCCGTCGTAGGAGGTTGTGCTATGAAAGAGATTTTATTTTCTGTAAATATTCGGAGACATTCTACCTACAATGTACGGCTGCAGCATACGTACGTAAACACACAAAACGCATGCACTGTTTCGAGCTACTCGAAATGCTGGAAATGCAAACAAAGTCGTACACTACCAAGTTTACTAGTTCATAGTTTGCTTTCTACAAGAGTTGAAATAAACAATGGTGGAGCCTGCCGTCAAAAAAGACGGAAGGCATATTACCCTGTCACTTTTACATTGTTCATGCCCTTGGTCACTAATCCAATACAGTCAGTTGTAGTATGGACACTCTTGGAACATGCTTACAAGCTTCACCTTGCAAGGGCTGGAGCAAACGGTGCTTGTAGCTTAATGACCACTTTCCTTGAGAATTTAACCTGCAACGGTACCTAACTTGCTGCATTGACCGCAATTCCCCCAAACGCAGCAAGGAGTGATGCACTGTGGTGCCGGATCCGTGCGGTGGGGCGCGTTCTATTCCACGCACCCGGCAACGTCGGGTCGGAGCAGTGGCTTGTGCCCTGCTTGGTGGGTTGCAGGGAAGCGTGGGAGGAGCGCTGCGAGCGTGTCCGGGCGTGGCTCACTGCGCATCACTCAAACCCTCCCCTTTTGGTCCCTTTAGGACTATGGCCCGACTGTGGCGAGGCCCCACTTAGTTGATAATGTGGACCAGGGCCTGTAAGACTTGCCTGCAGGATCAAACGCCATCACTCTTTCCTCCATGCAGTCAAAGACGGTGCTATACAGACTCTGCCCTCTTGGAGGTAACTCAACAACAACAACAACAACACGGTACATACTTCTGTCTTCAAATGAAAATTAAAGCTGAATTTGAAGAAATTAAAGAATTGCTAGGGTATTTGATTTCTCCCTTTTTGATAAGAGCAAGTGCGACGATTTCCGCTCTTTGAACCCAGCAACATACTATAAGTGTATCCGCCTGCTTGATTTTGGATTATTTCATTCCAAACAGCAGAACAGAAGAGCTTCATCAGTTGAATTCAATGTTATTAGTACATTCATCTTTTGATGAAAGAAACGAAGATAAAAAATGAATGTTTCATCAAATGTCGAATTGACATACAGTTATCATAGGTATGTATATACATGCCTAGATAAGGTTGGAGAAGCCATGAAAATATCACTTTTGCCACAGATTTTGAAAAGTTTGATTTGCAAGCAATTTGGTTCTACAATAAAAATTCTTGATGCGTGACAAAACAGGGACAGATAAACGAGTGAGAAAATAACAGGTAAGCATCACCCCAGACGAAGACAAACAGAGACGCCAAATGTTAAGAGCACTTGAAATCATCCCTGAGAACGCCGTGACGTCATCACTGACTCGGTGAGCTAGCCACATTACTACTACAGACACGAATAATCGTTTCGACCGTATCAAATTTCAGCCAAATTTGGCGCACCAGCTATATTTACATAACACTGGCATCAGTGCTACGAATATAGACAAGCAAAATGCCGTCTGGAACGGCAACTTTGCGTCGCTGATTTTCTCACGAATAATACTGAAGATATGCAGTCTGTATTTATTTGCGTGTGGTGGTTAAGGCGCTGGTGGTGGTAGTTGAACCTAACTGCGAGCTCCATCTGGAGGAGGACGGGGAAGTGAAGGGAGACAAGGAAATGAGAGAAACGCTGCGGGGGCCCTCCCAGAGGTGCAGAGGGGTGAGAGCCTCGGATACACGTAGTGAGGTTTTCTTTTGCTTTAATTCTAGAATGATCTGGATCTGCTAGTGTGAAGAGCACGAGAAGTAGCCGATGTCTAGCGTCAGCTTGAGAATCCCTCGTCGTACTTCATTCGTCTCTCAGTACCGGAATCTCATCGCACTGCACTGAAAGTACATTGCCAGCGCTGCCAAGAGTTTAAGACTCGAACCCGGTACCGCGCCACCGATGTGGAGTCGTTGTCACTAATCCATCAAGAGAACACTCATTACTCTTTTCTTATAGTGTAGTGTTTGATGCAGAAGCCTTACTGATTTGAATTATCCGTACATAAAATGGCTTTGACAGTTGAAGAAACATCACGGTGACGCTTGTTGGCCTGGTTACTCAAGAGATGGCATTATTGATTTCAGAGAAAGACACTATGCGCAGATTTTACAAATTGACTTTGAAAATGGCATTTGCTTCTGGCGAGGTGACGGATCGGTTCAGTAGCATAATAGAATAAAATAATTATTCTACTGTTTGTGAATTTAGTTTTGCCTTTTGTGATTTATCCAAAGTTATATACCTTTTATGTACATTTTTGTTTGCGACTTTCTGTATTTCGTTTTTTATAACATTTTTAATGAATATTATAGTTTTGAGTTTGTTTCAATATGTTTTGGAGGATTCCAACTGCATTTTCGTGTTTTTTTCATCAAATGCCTCTGAATTTTTAATGCCTAATAATCGTTTCAGTTATTTTCTTAACTTTTTTGTAATTTCACACCGCTTTGCGTTTATGTACTTTGAATTGGTTGTAAATTCAACTACTTCAAAGATCAAATACCAACAATCAAGTTCTATACTGTATATCACTATACTCTTCATAGCTCACCTTAGCTATAGTTAGCATACAAACTATATTAGAGAAATGAATGTTAAATGTATAGATTATATTTTAAGTCTAGCGTTTTAATAGACAATTTATGGGCTGTTTTATAGAAAAAAAAATATGTGTACTGAAGTTTAAATTACCAGTCATGGCACTGGGGGATGACTTCGGTTTCTCTACCGCGGGGTTCGAAATGTCTGGCGAGGAACCTTTTTGTAATGTCAATTGTCTGTCATTCGTGAGGGCTCTTCTTTTTAACTCTAGAACTACCATGATCCTTCAATAATATTGACGGCTACTTCCGTGTTAGGTTAAATTCACTTTTCTGCCAATAGCCCTACACATTTGCCGTTGCCTAACTTGACTTTTCTTATATTTTTTTTAGTCTAATGTACGAGCACACCGGCACAACCAACTAATTGTAAACAGGTAAGTACTGCCTATAAGGACCGATTGTCTAGTCGTCAATTGACTACCTACCACAATCCTTGAAATTAGTTTTTTTTTTAATTTTTGGTCCATCTAATGTTGGAGTACAGCAAGAAGTTCTAGTAAAATGTGGAAGTTAGAATAGCTTAAATGCTGTTCACAGCGGGTTCCGCTGCGTCTGGCTGTAAACCCTGTATAGTTTTTGCGTTCTATTCGGCCGGATTTTCCCTCCATGGATCGAATTTTTGGGCCGTTCTGAAAAAAAAACTAAAGAAGATCTAGTGCCATTCCTTGAAGCTTTAAGCAAAATATGCTTAACTTAAAGTTTGTGCCATTTGGTAGTAAATCTAGCGGTGAAGACACCTTGTATAATAAGTGCTCTACTATTAAAGGAAGTACTATATATTACTTTCTTATTCAATTTGAAAATAAATTTGAATTCTTATTTTGATGAAATTGAGTTTCTAAATTTGGGAGGAGAGCTGTATCAATGAAAAAGGACATTTTATAATGTATTTGGCAATGAAATGGGTGCTAGAAGTGCTTCATGCAGTCTTAAGGCTCAGTGTTCATTTTGCGTAAGGTTCAAATCCCTCCGACGATAAACCTACTGTAATTGAGTTTTTTTCTTATGCATTTTTGACACAAACTATAATCCTTATTGTTATCATGAATTGAATTAGGCCTAGTTCACCGAGCTTGCACTACAGGAGGTACAATTGATAAAAAATTCCCATTGGAGGAAACAAATGATTTAAACTTGAATTTTAGATTGTTTTTTAAAAAAAGCGAGTAGTGTAAGTATTTAATTGGAAGCTACAGTATGTTCGGTTCATCTCGCTGCAGTGACTAACCGAAATAGTATCACAGCGAGGATCGTTTCATCTGGCCATGAAGTTTGTTGCGAAGCAATCTTGTCTATTTTAAGGACTTTCCTTGATACTCCGCGGCAACTGTGTACTGTGAATGCTGACGCTGTCGCATTGTGAAATGATTGTTCTGATGGTGTAACAATGAAGATCGTTGCATCTCGCCGTAGGTTTTATAAGGTTAGATTATATTGTTAAGTAGGAGATAAATCTCTCCCTCCTGACTTCCATCCTCTTGCTTCATGGACCAGTCAATGCTGTGTTAGGCAGGGCTTCATAGCAAACAGGGACCGTTACATCTGGCCGTGGTGTTTCTTATAAGGTTAGATTGTAGAGTTAGGTATCGCGTCGTAACTTCGTCTCCACCTCCCCTCCTACGCTATGGATACCTTCGCTGGAACCAGAGTAGGCAGAGTTAGCAGGTCGTTGTATTTGTTAACGGTACCGTATTTGCTCTTAGGTCATTACTTGCATTGTATACATATTTGAGTATTAACATCTTTCTACTTTTCTTCTGCCAACTTTCTGAAGCAGTGATATGTAACCCTGAGATGTTTATGTATTACACGGGGAGAACTGGGATCGTTTAATCTTTACGTGGTGTTTGCTGTTAAGTTAAATTACGTGGTTAAATAAGTCGATTTCACCTCTTTTTTTCAATTTCTTAGCCTTGAAACGGTCCTTGAAATTATAAGTCGTCATTTCGAACAATATTCATGGAATTAGCCTTATCAAAAAGTTATAAAAAAGCAGCCTATGTCTATTGGATAACCCGTCGAAAATTATGAGTCATTTGCTAAAAAATTGTTGGACTGAAACTGCTGTAACTTTTTTGCGTCCAAACCCAAACCGAATCTCGATCGCGGTATACTTTGTTATAATTTCTTCACGTTTCGTAAGATGTCGCGTACCAGTAGCGTCTGGTAACAAAATTGGTATTCAAATATAAGTTTTCAAAATACGACTCGTTGAATACCATGAGTCTTGGCAGGCAATGCTGATGAAATTTTTCTAGAGAACTTAGATAAGCGATTCAAGATGCACTGGCCAATCGTTTGACAGATAATTTTTCAATAATTAAAATGAAAATCAAGAATATATATAGTTATTTATATAATAGCACTAACTTCACTGCCAACACTATACTGCATGCCGCCTTTTCGCTTAGGGTGACCACTAACGCCAGAGCTTACTGGAGAAATACGTATAAATGAAGAAAATATAACCAATTGTATAAGAATCAGCTTACATATCATTTAACACCCGCATCCTCTTACGAACAAAATTGATTTAAAAATAGGTATGTGACCACGCGACAGGCTAATCGTGCTTTAATGTGGCATTAAATCGTCACTAAGAGCAATTTAATTTCTAATTTTCTGTATTGTCGTGATTTGGTAGCGCGATATGAAGTGGCTGCTGTCGGTATGTTCAGCACCGCGAATACACAAAGTTCGAGTGGTCGGGCTGATATGCTCAGATGCACACAGTGCTTGAAGCTATAGAGCCGGTCATGCCTTTTGGAACACCAACGGTTTTCTTGGAAAGGGATTTAATCTCGAGTTTTCTCCCAGTGAAAGTAATAGAATAGTGAACCCCAAGGATACCATTATCATATCTGTGAATCACTGTTCATTCTCAGAAATCATTTCACGAGGGTATTTGTAAACACCACCAGTAGCCGAATGATTACAAGTAATCATGGTGCGTAGAGATCCCATCTACAGCGAAAGTAATAGAGAAAGATGACCTCATGCGAAGATAAATAAAAACCCTGTCTGTAGATTACCATTCTAGTCTTCCAGTTACCTCAAGATCTGTCCGAGATAATCAAAACAGAGAAATTATTTTGCTACAAATCTCTATTTCTTCTATATGATACCTATATATAAATCACTAGTAATATACATATATGTAAAAATAGTTGTCTGTATGTTTAGGACAAAAGATGTTATAGATCTGAATAAATATTTTATGTTGAACATCAGCGTTTTTCTTTTCCGTACGGGTTTCATGTAGTCGAGTGTTCATTGCTGCTGTTGTGTTAATTTCTGCAGATGCTAACTTTAGGTTCACGCCTTCTAGTCGCCAATTTATTTTCTGTGGTGCTTGGACTACTACTCTAAATAGTTCAATTTGGGCATCGACTTGAAAAGAAGCGTATTTACATATTTTTTTTTTAATAAAAACTCACCAGTTTTACTTGTGGCGGTAGTTGTGTACATGTAGCTGTAAAAATAATAGAAAACATATTATAACCACATATCGAGGGCTTAGAGCCAAAAGTGGCTATGTCCATTTTTGGTGAAATCTGGTTCCACTCACAAAGTGGGTGCCCATGAGGCATATTTTTAGTGTCACGGGTGTCTATGCCATATCTCGTCCTAATGAAGAGATATGGCATAGACACCCGTCTCGCGACTCGTGGAGGAGGAGTTCTTAGCTGTGGAGGATGTCTCTCCCACTATATGTCAAGAAGACTGTTAAACGAGTTGATCGACTCTGCACCAACAACGTCGGAAGGGAGTCTATTCAAAATGCTGACTATGAAATAGGGAAAGAACTGCTGAATTAAGTTTGTTCTTCGAGCTTTATACTTAAGTTTTTGACCATTGTTTTGCAAGCGATCATTAAGGTCTCTTTCAAAGAGTTCCGTTCTAGGTACGTCGTTGAAGATATTCAAGTACTTGAATATTTCTATTAGTTGCCCCCTAAGTCGTCTTTGCTCGAGAGAGATCAGACCTAGTTCTTTTAGGCGACAGGTATCAGTTTCGTTGCCCTGCGTTGGACTCTTTCCATTTTATCGATATCTTTACACAGATGTGGCGACCAGAATTGAACAGCAAATTCTAAGTGTGGCCTCACTAATGCCTTGTACAAGGGAACGATGATGTCTTTGGACTTGTATTCAAAGTTTCTGGTGATGAATCCGAGTACTCTGCTTGCCATTTCACACTCATGTCAACTTGCTGACTGTGTTGTAGTTTGTTTGTAATAGTGATTCCCAAGTCACATTGTTGGGTGACAGTAGCCAATTCCGTCCCATTCATATTCAATGTGATGGAATGGATCACCAGTCCTACGTACATTACAGAGCATTTGTCGACATTAAAGTTCATCTGCCACGTTGCGCTCCATTCCATGAGGCGGTCAAAGTCTTGTTGGAGCTCGGCTCTTTTCGTGGCAGGATGACATATTTTAGTATCATCCACAAATTTACTGATTTTACTACGGATGTTAAGAGCGAGATCATTCATGTAATTTGAGAACAGAAGTCGGCCAAGCACGCCACCTTCTGAAACCCCTGCCAGGAAATTTTGCACTGGGAAGGACAGTGTAGTGTAGTGGGGAGGCCGGGGTTCAGCAAGACGCCTAGGTACGTTGGTTACTTGGAGGCTGTATTGGAAGTGGGGCAATGGGTTGGCATGGCTTATTAGTATTAGGGAGGGGGGTTAAAGCCCCTCGCTCACCCATGGTAGTGCCTGCAGTTGTAATGTGCACAATAGTTCTAATACTGATACGTTTATTCTCAATCTAAATTTGAGAACAGTTGAGCACTGTCTGTCCACTAGTGTTAATATTGACTCCAACTGCCAATCTTTCCCGACCGAGATCCTGCCTAGACGAACGAATACCTGAGGCAGTGAGGCTTAGGGTGCTGTGCCCTAGTATGTTGGGCACTGCAGCCCAATAAGAAAATGAATTATTTGTTATTATAATTCTATTTGAGTTGCCCTCGTTCCGGTTTTCTAGTCCAGTTACGCACGAGTTCTGCTCGATCTCCACGAGGTTCCCTCAGGTATCATCCCAAACACATTGGTTTCTACGAGATCGGAAATTTAAATTGGTCACCCCCCAAAAGTTTTCTTTGTTCAGCTGTTATGAATAAATGAGGGATACTCCGTTAAACTATAGGCCGACGCTCTGCAGTGACTCCACTGCTCTCCTCCCACAGTCTACAGATAAACCATCATGCAGAGAGAAACGATAGTTTTAACGACAGGAGTTACGATAGGATTGACATTGACTCGTAGGTATGTAGGGTTAGGTGAGGTGTGTTAGGTTAGAGTAGTGTTAGATGAGGTACGCTCAAGTGGGCACTATTTATCTAGCTATTACTGGTTAAGAAAGAGTGTGTGGTGCACATTAATGCAGCACCACATTGTTTCACCTCTACGATTTCTTTAGGTGATGAAGAAAACTCGCTCGGTCTCCCTTTTTTTTTATTGTTTGTTACTTGTAGTACATGGGTTGCACCCGTTGGGGTATTATACAGTCACAGGGGTACAGGACATAGCTAGGGAAATGATCGTTATTGCGGCAAAACGCCACGTTTCTAATAGAAAAATATAAGTTTAATCGGAGTCGTACAGGAGCATGTTGAAGTGCTTTGACCTGCAGAGATATCCTGCTCCTTATTTTCTTTAATGCTAATACATAAGGAACTAATGGGGATTAGACTAACTAATAGACTTATTTTATAGGTATAAGCATTATACAGGATTTGTTCAGCGAAGCACCACAAATGTAACAGGTTCCGTTCACGACAAATTAAGGACATCGTAAAAACTATTGTGAAAATTATCGGTTCTGCAGGGCGGGTTTACTGGTAGGATTTGTGGGGAAAGTTTGTGCCGATTTTTGGTAGTTGATCTTCCAACTTGTTGAGTCCGGACTTTAGGATTTCACTACGCCATCATTTCAAACATTTGCAACACAGTTCATGCTCTCTTTTTTTTTTTTGTGAAGAAGGTTTGAGAACCTATTAATTGCGTTAATTCTGTAATGCCATAAAATGGAAGACAAAAAAATTCATTTTCGGCAATGAAGATTTTCTCTTCACATCAGTGGCGTATCCAGGAACATTTTCATGGGGTGGGGGAGGGGGGGAGGGGGGCAGGCGCAAAGGGGCGAATCATATTTATGGAGGGAGGGGGCGTGACCACATATCTGCAAAAGCCTCGTCAGCAGTGCTGAGCGACATTTCCTATCTGCAAATAAGCTGCTAATGCTTGAATTGAGTTCATGAGATAGCAGAATCGCAATCATCAACAGTCAACACTGATTTTTCCTTCTCATTATCTAAGCCAAATACCGGGAATTGCAAAGAATGTCCTATACCACCATTCCCATGGTTCATCTTACCTCTCGTTGATCTCACGGTCGCTTGGGATTTGTATAGGGCCTGTCCTACCGGGGAAATGGTAAACAATAACTTTCACCTCCCGGTGAAATAATGGTTAAATTAGATAGCTGGAAGTAGCCGGACCAAAAGGCCTATTCCCAAAGAGCAGGCAGCAATGATGCTCCTGCCCTCTATGAGCTATTGCCGTTATGCAGATATCTGTTGTTAAAGAGAAAAGGAAGAAGAAGTAGAAAGAAGAGTTACCTGAAAAAAAAAAAAAGCAACTACGCCACGCCCAGGAGGTGACTGTGTAAGCGGGATATGTTGCAGCAGACTATCTGGGACTCGGATACATTCGGTTAGATGAGGCAAAATGGTTCAAAATGGCCACTGAAGCTTTGGCCGATAAGAGTTTATCATTCCTGGAGAAGAAATACACAGCTGCGGAAGGAGTTGCTCTGAATGTCTATCGGCACTGCATTTAATAGCGTTGGTTGTCTGCACCGGCAACTTCGGAAGGTACAGTAGTCAGTTCCAAACGTCCACTATGAAGTACGGGACAACTGCAACCTCAGAGTAGCTTTCCAAAAATTTACATTGGAACTTTTGGTCGTTGTTTTAGAGGTGATCATGGATTTCTTTGCCATAAACAGTGGCCTGTCGCCGTTTTGAGTCAGCCACTTCACCCTACCGCCGCCTACACTGCAGCATTCCCAGGACTTCGTGATCTCCCCTTGTTTTTCAGATACTGCATGTCCTGCTTCCCTACGTCTGCTGGCCCTGTCACCTCGTACGCCGTCGACTTCACTGATGCGGTCAGCCCACTAAGATGGTACGCCAATGCCACCTAGACAATATATTTTCTAGGTGGCCTCGGGTACGCACGGCCTCTGAGCTCTAGGCTCGCGCAGCCAACGTCACTGAATGGGCCAGAGAGCGGAGTCTTGCTCTCTAGCTTCCGAAAACCGAGCCCACGGTTTTCACTACGGATATCCATCAATTAAACGAAGACCCACTGATCATCTTAGGTGACTTCCCTTTTTCCATAGACGCATATTCGATAAATTTGGGTATCAATTGGACCGCAGACTCTATTGCATAAGCACGCTGAGGAAATTCATTAATCGTGTGTCCTCCAGATTACGATCCTGAAATCCCTGGCTGGCACTAGCTATGGCCAGCAGAAATAAACGTTGGTTTTGACGTATTTGGCCCTCATTCGGTCCGTCAGCACTTACCCCGCTCTGGTGTTGGTCTCCCAAAGGCTCAGTACCATCCATAAAGAAATCTGCAAGTCGTTGAAAATGCGGTGTTGCGAGTGACTGCAGGTTCACACCGTACGGGGTCTCTGTCACCTCCACCACGCGTCTCAAATGCTCCCAATCGGAGACTCGCTTAACTATCATAGCAGATAGCCAGATACTACTTTCTTTAAGTGGAGTCACTGCAGAGCTTCGGCCTATAATTTAACAGAGTATCCCTCATTTATTCACAGCAGCTGAACAAAGAAAACTTTTAGGGGGATGACCAATTTAAATTTCCGATCTCGTAGGAACCAATGTGTTTGGGATGATACCTGAGGGAGCCTCATGGAGATCGAGCTGAACTGGTGCGTAATGAACTAGAGAACCAGAACGAAGGCGACTCAAATAAAATCATAATAACAAATAATTTATTTTCTTATTTGGATGCAGTGCCCAACATACTAGGGCGCAGCACTCTGAGCCTCAGGTATTCGTTCGTAAAGCTAACATTGACTAGGCAGGATTTCGGTCGGAGAAGATTGGCAGTTGGCGTCTATATTAACACTAGTGGACAGACAGTGCTCAAGTGTTCTCAAATTTACATTGAGAATAGACGTATCAGTATTAGAACTATTGTGCACATTACAACTGCAGGCACTACCACGGGAGAGCGAGGGGCTTTAACCTACCTTCCTGATAATAAGCCATACCCACCCATTGCGCCTCTCCCAATACAGCCTCCAAGTAACCAACGTACCTAGGCGCGTCTTGCGGAACCCCGGCCTCCATCGCATTTCACTAGTGACACCACTGTTGTCAATCTTCCAAGTGCAAACTTTCAAGGCACTTCCACTGCGCGTTATTAATTAAATTTAACACTTTGACTGTGACTCTCATGGCTCCATATGACGGATGATCTTTTATCTGTGTATTGTGATCCTCTGATACCATTAGAGTCACACCTACTTGACTGTTTTACTTGATCTTGCAAAATAAACGTTAGGGTAGTAAAACGTGCCGCTGTCATCGTCTTTCTCTACATCTTATCAAGTTATAGAAGGATATGTTTTCGTATATGAAACTAAGTAAGGTTTTGCATAAATCCTTATTTTACTAGTGTTTACCTACCATACGTGACGTTCGTCACAGCTGAAATGTTAATGCGAGTACTTTTGAAGACCAGCTGAAACTTTCCCATGATTGAGAGACTGTCTATGATCAGTGAGCAAGTTTTGGGAGCAGAAAAATAGAGAGAAGGAAATCATGTTATTAATTTGCTTTTTCTTCTTTCGTTCCTTCCTATAATCCTTGCTTAGTCCTTTAGTTTGTTTCTGTGGCAGCATGACCGCTACAACAAAGAACTTAAACTATTTGAATTATATCAATTGATGCCACAAATTCAAGTTTATTTATTTTTGAATGACGTTGAAACAATCAAAGGTTTTACAGTAGCGAATGACTTTGACTCTCAAGGTCGCTGGTTCGTGCCTCGTTCCCAGCTGGGCATCTTCTTGGCGGAATTTGATGTGATCGGTCAGCATCCGGTCTGCGTACTTCTGTGGGTTTACTGACCTTCCAAGCAATGGGGAGGGTTGGGTGGTAGCAGATATTGTCGCATGGAGTCTTCCGCCACTGGGGCCATAGCTCTAGACAACCTGTGGTTTACTGCAGCCTTACACTCCTCTGGGGCCTGTTGGTCTATATCTGCAGCACAAACCAGTACATGCAGGTTTCCCTGTTGGGGTACGGTCAGGTTGACTTCACCTTTTACCTTCACCCTTGACTTGAAAGCTCATTTCACACCCCCAGGGAGCGCGACCACCTCGGTTGGGAACTCCTGCTCTAGAACGATTGATTTTACAGTCTCCTGTCTAGGAGTTCCAATGTCCTGTCATATGCAACTTGGAAAGCATTGTCTAATTATCCTTCAGTTAAGGTGCGTTTTGTTACCCTTTAGTTAAGGTGCGTTTTGTTACCCTTTAGTTAAGGTGCGTTTTGCATGCAGTGGCGGCTCAGTGAGTCCAATCGTTGAACGACAGTCGCTGTGCACCATTTTGCACGGAACGACTATTGTTGAGCGATTTGAGCGATAATTAAAGAATGTCTGTGATTAAAATTACAAAGCACAGCATATGCAATTTATATTAGAGGTCTCCTATCGCTCATAATGTTAGGCTAACAACGGAATGTTCGGAACTCACCTGGTTTTTGAAGTTTCTCGGCTACTTCTCTCCAAATATTGTCTTTCACCCTCCGATCTTTATATTTTGCATGTGAGAGACACCATACCGAGGGGTGGTTGGCAGTTTCCTCCACTAGCAATTCGTCATCTTCGCTAGAAAAAGGGACAGACATGGTGACAAACACCCTCCCACCACAAGTAATCGTTAACGACTGCGACTATGTTCACCCTCTAGCCCAACGACTGCAGTCGCTACAGCCGAGCGATCCAACTAATGTTAAGATCAAGAATACCTCCACATGTTGGAGAAATACATTGTTTCTATTCTATTCAATTGTATTCTATTCTATTGCAGTCCAGCTCAGCCCAGCCCAGCCCAGTTCATTCCAGCCCAGTATACATATATATTAACTAAAAGTGGAAAATCTGGAAACATTTATTTTAGTGCTAGGAAAAACATGAAGAGCAAGATAAAAATATTATATAATTTTTGTACCAATGCCTATGGAAGTAATCAAAGAAGCGTTTTACTGATTTTCCATATAATTCTCAAACCTAGCGGCGCTGGTGCTTGCGTTACTAGAAACTAGCGGCGCTACTAGCGCCGCTGAGGACAACTTTGGATATTAAAAAATTAAAGTTGGTTAGAACTTTCGCACCTGGTACATTTTGAGGTGAAGGGGGCATTGGAGAGGGGGAGGGGGCATTGGAGAGGGGGGAGTGGGCATTGGAGAGGGGGGAGTGGGCATTGGAGAGGGGTGAGCTGAAAATTATCAATTGTGGAGCGATTGTTCTGAAATTTGCTTTCAACATGCATTTTTGAAAAAGAAGCACATTTAGCTCCTACGGTTTTTTATTTAGGCATTAGTTTTTGAAATAATGGGATGAAAATATAAACATATACATTTTTGGGAAGTTTCAAAGGAATAGAACTCAATGAGTTTTTATGCCAGAAATAAGAAAAACAATGACAGCTGTGGAATCCTTGAAACATTCCTAACTAAATTATAAAACCGGATTTTCCATTTTTGCTTTCTCGATATTGTTTTATATCACAGCTCAAAACCGAATCCTTTGTTTTTTCCGTATGTCGGGTTTGTCTGTCGGTTATTCTGTCTGTTATCAAAATAACTAAAGAAGTTAGAGACAGATTTTGAGGAAATTTACAGGGATTTTTAGGTATGTTAGGAGGAACAGATGGTTAACTTTGGTGAAGATCTGTTCATCCGTTCGTTTGTCTACCTCAATTTTGTTAATGCCATAACTCAAACTTTATGGACGGATTTTTATTAAATTTGCATGAGTTGTTGGCTATATCACGAAGAGTAAATGACCAACTTTTTCTAACGATCCGTTCGTTCGTGTGTCACTCTTTTTCATTTGATGCTTATTAGCCCAATAACTAAAAAAATTATGAATGGATCTATCTGAAATTTACAGGTGTTGTTAACATTGTTAAAAGACATAAATGATTCAATTTTTGTGCAGATCGGTAGGTCCTTTTGTGTGTTTGACTCGTGTTTGTTAGCAGCATGACTAAATAAGGAGGAACGGATCTTAAAAAAAAAAAAAAAATTACTGAAGCTGTTAACACTGTTGAAGGGCATAAATGATTAAATTTTGGTCTCATCATGGTCTCAGAATCATTTTGAATTTTTCGTAACCGTTGCCTTGCTTGGAGGAGGTATGCGCTCTCTGACTAGCGATCGCAACGAAATAGAAAATGAAGAATCCATCTCTATAGTTTTGTTAGGAATGTTTCAAGGATTCCAAAACTGTCATTGCTATTATTCTAGCATCAAAACTCATTGAGTTCTATTCGTTGGAAATTTCCCAAATATATATATATATATATCTATTACTAAGAATGACCATCGTGTTTTTATATATTTATATTTTTATTTATTTATTTATTTATAGATATCGTGTCACGCTCTTAACGAGATAGGCAAAAATTAGCTCTGGCCTTCCTGGTTTCATCAGTGAATTCATCTGCATGAAGACTGCGGTCATCCTGCCAAGCTTCATAAACAACTGATAGGCAGAAAATATTCCAGGATACAGATATGGAACTCGAACCGTATGTCTGATTCCGGTCTTTTTTTGATTATTTTGTAGTCCACTCGATGTAGATGCATACAGCTTCTCTAAACAATCTCTTCCACCGTGTTGTGTCCTCTCATCTGAAATTTCCTTCATTCAAGCTTCAGCTGATATTCTCTTTTTCTTATTTTGGTAATTATCGAGGTAACTGGTAAGATATTTCTTGAGCGGTCAGCATGTGCGTAATGACCACGATGAGCTCTTGGCAGCAAATTATTTTCTCCACATTTTAGGTTCTTCTTTCAACAGAGCAAGTTATCTCTTGAGGAAAAATTTTCAGAGTCCGAGTTATCTACCACCCTCGAGAATCTTGGATACAGAGCTCCGTATTTATTAGAAGCAATATTGACTTGAGTAAAAAACATCTCTTTTTCGCGTATCACCGAAAGAAGTTGGGTGTTGTTCAGCCTTGCACGCTTATCTGTACGGTTGCCTATTTCAAGTTGGCAGTTGCGCAGCATCTTACACAAATAAGTTAATAAGAGCCATGCATGTATAGGAGGGAGCTCAACCGTCTACCAAGAATAGTTGATAACCCGAGAAACCATGAAGTGCATGTCCCATCAACACGCGGCACTACCCAGACAGGGAGGTCCCTCCTATACATGTAAGGCTCTGCCTTAATATCTTTGCGATGATGCTACAGGCAACACAAGACGGGTCTTCACAAATTCTTCCCTGTCATTATTGACAACGCGGGCACTCTAGTGTTTATATGAATCTCATTAACTGAAAAACTAAGGTCTAACAAAAAATAAAATAAATAGAGGAGCAAAATCTGTTCCTTGTCAAACATACATATTCCAGCAAGTTTCAGAACAGTCGGTCTACAATTGATAACTTTCAGCCCCTCCCCCCCCCCGTGCCCCCCTCAAAAGATGTACCAGATGCGAAAGTTCTACGCAACTTCTTTTTAGTAATATCCTCAATATATGAAATAGGAAAATGCATAGTAGAGCTGTAAAACAGAAATGTACACAGATTCCCCCCCCCCTCCCGCACAGAGCCTGGACTGGTGAAGATGCTTTGTTGGCAGTCTAAATTGTTCGAAAAATATCCTGCAAGTTCCGATGCTCGCGACAACGCCCAAAGCTGCAAGTTGACGATGAAAATTCGCTGCGATCAGGGAAAACGAAACCAGGTGGACAGATTTTTGCGGTAGTCTGGACGGGGCTTTACTGATCGCAGGTGGTTGCCTGGCCCGCATCGCTGTCGTAGTAGCTCCGGGTCGTGTCTCATTTTGGAGAGCTCATAGCAGACACGGTGCTTGCCGAACTTCAGTGCTTGTATGCTGTAGTGATGATAGACCTTTACAGTGCCCCAAGTGGCGATAGGTTGCAGTCACTGGGTTTTGATGTCGATCGTTGCTCTGTTTCGAGCTCGTTTTCACCAGAATCTGTTCTACGCTTTCCTTACCTATTCTAGTTCTCAAACGAATTGACCACACCTAACCATAAGCTAATTTTTTTTCTTTGCGCGTCCAAATTTGGCTCTTATGTATTTTATCAAACGCATCTTGCATAACCTTTATACATTCCTCGTATAATACGAACGTACCTCGCCCCACAAGACTAATGGTGTAAATTCGTATTTTTTTCGGGTTCTTAAGAGGGAACCTCAGCCATGCCCGAACATCTGCATGGAGGAGAGTTCAAGTGTGTGTTAAACCAGCACACTGTCGCCCGTCGCATATCCCCAAAGTATCCATTACAGCCGTGGTTTTGCTGGCTACGACGCTTCCTCTTCAGGCGTGCTACATGCGGAGCAGTTAATTAGTAGGATACCATGTGCTGTTACCACATGCCATGTTGGCCGCTCCGTACTACATAGCGCACAGACCTTACAATGTGTAGCGGCTAGATGCCTATAAACATATACTCGTGCATTAATGTGTCAACAGAGCACAGGAAATAAACGGAAACTTAAATATGGTCTTTCATAAGAAATAGTGTAGAAATGAGATACCCCTTATACAAAA
>LQNS02277813.1:8206525-8224422 GCA_001587735.2 Parhyale hawaiensis | reverse complement strand
GCAGCAGGAAACGCACATCTCTAAATTTTATTTACAAACTAAAAAACAGTACAAACCATTCAGTTGCTGAGTATTATGCTAGGTGAATAAAAAACCGGCGTGTAAACAAGTAAGAAAACTTCTTAAATTAATGCTTAAAATTTTTTTTAAATACAGCTTCCAAAAACTTTACCCTAAGACATTGCTACGTGTGCATTGAAATGTTGTGCCAAGCTTGACGATCCCACACTTTTGTCCGATCGAAATCAGCGAAGATGTCATTCGCCTGCGCACAGTTTAAATTATAAGTAAAATGCAATGGCACCATTAGCATTTCACCCTGTGACGGAGTCTTGCAGCCTATTGGGTTAACTATGATACACTCGAGTAGAGAAGACGAATGCAAATTAGTCGTGTAATCCACAGTATAAAAGCTGACAAAAGTTAGGAAATAATCTGGTATGGGATTTTAAATAAGGGAATGGGAGGTTGTGGTAAATGTACTGATGCGATGTGACCCTATATTAAAACACACACAGCCGAAGAAGTCGGCGGCCCGTACGGGGTGGGGGGTGGGAGGGGGTTAGCCATGCTGCGCGGCTGGGGCCCCCCCAATACTTCGGACGTTCCGCCGCCCCAGATTATGCGTCATGGTAACACTAACAGCCTAAACAGTTTCAGCATTACGGTAGTTCTGACACGTGATAATGTTTGGATGGTCTGCATTCCAGTCACTCTCGATAATTAGTGCTATAGTCAAATTTTTCCAACAAGTCCGTTGGAGGCATGGCCACAACGTTGCCACATCTATACACAAAGTGGGGATTTCGTGTCGATCGTAAAATTTCAACGCTGTTCTCCTAACAACACTTTTATAGAAATCATCTAAGCTTGTCATAGTGGTACGACGCTTCCTCTTTGGCGGGTGACATGAACACAAGTCGTCCTGGTGATGTTACCCCTCTTTTCCAGCAGATTCTTTGAACTGTTTTCTCGGGACCATTTGCTGCCTTAGCAGTGCGAGCAACTGCTTTAGAAGGAGGTACTATGAATCCCCACGAGCCTTTTCTTTAAGGAAATACTACTGAACGTTTTGAATTACGTCCTAACCCTGCTATGCAACACTAGAACGAGAACAGGTGGGCTTGAGAGCCGTTAATATGTCATCCATGATTAAACACGTGACGTTTAATATGGCCTCAGGGGCGTGTTGCAATCAGAAGCGTGGGTTACCATCGCAGTGTTACCCGGTGTCACCCCGTATAGCGGTGAATGTGACGTGCGATTTCAGCGCCCCTAAGAAGTGTTGAGGAATTTTCAGAAAACTTGCGCCTAAACATTGCTGGCAGAGACTTATTAAGACTGTAATTTAGGATAAAGAGTTGAAAAAATACGTAGAAGTGCTTCAAACGCAGGAATTCAAGCAGTATGTGGCAGCCATAGATTATTATAATACCAATAGTACAGTATTAGTATCAAAGTCAATGTTTGTAAACAAAGGCAGCTAGTGTTACCCAACTCATAACCCTGCAATTTAGGAAGATTCTTTTCGACGTCACCCGGTGTTACCCAACCAATATCGCCATCGAGGCCGATGTAGCACAGGTGACACCGAAAGCCTGATTGCAACACGCCCCTGGAGGCTTGTCGCAACAACTTTGCAACATTGCAAAAACAAGGCGCCAAACGTCATACACATTGTTAGAATATATAACCTGAATGGAAACCAGTTACATATTAACCAATCCACGCTCATTGAATTGTATTTAAAACATTACAAAAGCATGTCACAGCTGCCCAGAAGGTGGCATATTACTAGTAAAATCACGTACTAATTAATGACACTTGGCATAATGACGTGACGTCACACCCCTCTGGCCACGCCCCCAACGGACTTGTTAGAAAAATTTCACTATAGTAGTGAGTTCACAGCCATGCTTTTGGTCCCGCTTCTCAGCCTCGGAATGCGTTACTGTGTCCTGCTTACACAATTGTGTGCCAACCACAAAATTAAGTCGAAAAATACGGTGATTTGTTCAAATATGTTCTGTGAAGAGCACTGTAAAGTGAATATGAAGCGAAAATACGGCTTCAGTTCAAATAAGAAGTTCAATCAGGTGCACTGGGTTTCCCAGTGGAGGGTGCAGGCAAAGTTGACTTTACCTTTACTTTAGCGCGTTTTTCCTTCCACTCATAGCGTGGTCTAGGCACGACATTTCGAGCAGTACCATTCCCACGGTACCTGCAGATTTAGGACACATTTCATTGGGAGCCAGAATGAAGCCTTCAAGGTTTGACTTCCCAAACTTTAGATTGAAGCTTTGGATTTCTTGCTTTGAAACGCCCTGCAAGTGTTAGAAACAACGCGATTACGTTGTACCTGCTCAAAACTCCGTTGTACGGAACAGGATTGTCTCTCTGGAAATCTCAAAGGTAACCGATTGAAGGTTAATGCTAAAAATTCAGTTCAGGGGATCGAAGCTAGCGCACCTGACTGAAGTTTCGAATAAGTCAAGCCTAGCAGGCTTGAGTTTGGCGAATATGCCCTAACTCAACAGAAAAGAAGTTAAACCCTCACCGTAGAGCCGCTCCGCGTTCTGTCTCCGGCGCTCCTCCTCCTCCAAGTTCTTGCACGGCCGGTCGGGGTTGCTGATGCTGTAGTCCCTAGTACGCTCCGCCTGGGGGCATGGCAGCCCTATTAGTTAGGATAACCTTTTTGGATCAGATACCATAGGCCATCGTTGAAGATAACGTTTTTTGGAATCGACAGCTTAGGCCATCGTTGAAGATAACGTTTTTTGGAATCGACAGCTTAGGCCATCGTTGAAGATAACGTTTTTTTTGGAATAGACAGCTTAGGCCATCGTTGAAGATAACGTTTTTTGGAATAGACAGCTTAGGCCATCGTTGAAGATAACGTTTTTTGGAACAGACATCATAGGCCATCGTTGAAGATAACGTTTTTGGACTCGACAGCTTAGGCCATCGTTGAAGATAACGTTTTTGGACTCGACAGCTTAGGCCATCGTTGAAGATAACGTTTTTGGACTCGACAGCTTAGGCAATCGTTGAAGATAACGTTTTTGGAATCGACAGCTTAGGCCATCGTTGAATACAACATTTTTGGATCAGACATCTTAGGCCATCGTTGAAGACAACATTTTTGGATCAGACATCTTAGGCCATCGTTGAAGATTATATATTTGGACTGGATTGAACGACTTTAGGCGGTCTTGGAATAATGGATAGGGCTACCTATTTGGGTTGAATTGGATTGAACATTTGAAGTCAACTTGAACTATCGTTCAAAATGACTCATTTCGATTGGATTGGTCTTCTTGAAGTCATCTTGGATCCTCTTTGAAGATAACCTACTTAGGCATTTTCAAGTCGTCTAGCACGCTCGTATAAAATGATCCATTAAGGCTTAACTGGATGTCAAAGTTAAGTTTAAGTTAAGTTAAAGGGATAAATTAATGGATATCTTTACAATTAAGAAACAGTAACCCAAGGACAGGCCAATGATAATGGGGCTCACCTTCTCGATGATGTGGCACACCCGCATCACGAAGGAGTTTACCGTCTCATCCTTGCGTTGCTTTGGCACGTCCAGAAGCTGCCAGCAATCCGTCTCCAGGCGCACCACGTCCTAAAATGACGGCAAATAAATGTATAGCGCGTCATCAGTTGGCCCGTCATAGTCGACCTATGACTGCGTTATTATTTCACATGTAAAAAAAATTGTTAGTCTCGCAATTTTGGTTCTCGAACTCCGAATTACAGTCAACGAATACTGATATTTATTTATTAGATTTTAATTAATTTCACACTCGCAATGGCGAGTTCTTTTGCTTTTCATTTTTGATACACGGATCTAAAATTTTGACTGGAACAACAAAATTTTTTCCGGTAATACAGGAACGCAAAATTTTCAGTCATGGAATTAAACACCCAATACTGGAATATTGCGTGGTGTTTGCCCTGTACGAGTAGACCAAGGTCATGCTCAGGCAGTGGTTCCCAGCCTTCTGTATGTCTTGTACTCCTGGAAAACATGCAATGTGTTCTTGCTGCCGCCGCCCCCCCTCCTTCTCTACCAAGATTACAACTTATTTAATGCAAAAAAAAAAAAAACATTTTGCACCAAATTTTTGACCAAATTTATGGATCCGATTCATTTTAACCACGATTTCACACCCTTAAAGGTCAGCTGGCACCTCTTGGGGTGCGAGCACCTTCGGTTGGGAAGCCTTGCGCTAAGGAGTCCCGGGGCAAGTATAACTGGAGACACCGCAGCACGCAAGGCATAGCTATGGGTACATAATGCAGTATGTACATAACGCATTTTTATGAACCTGTTATGAGAATGACAAAAAGTCGAGGCAGGGACTCGAACTAGGCACCTATAAATCACTATACCCCACTTTACCACTAGGCCACCACAGCACAAAAGTAACACAAGCACTCTAGAGATTGCGCTGCCCGCTGCAACATGGCGAAGATATTAAGTAGGGTAGAGCCGTACTTTTCTGTGAGGGAGCTCATCTGTCTACCCTAAATAGTTACTGACCATCCTAATATGTATAACGAAACGCTTCGTGTATTTATTTATTTATTTATTTCGTGCCCGCTTCTTATGAGATATAGGCCTAACATTTGAGCACTTTCATCGAGCAGATATTTGAGCTTGAAAGGCAGTATCATGGCTACGGTACACTCCAATTGCAAAGAGCTAACTGGAGCTGCATTGAAATTAATTGTAGTGTTTTACTCAAGACTTTACTTCTTCCTCTCACTGTAGATGATGAACGTGGAAAATTATGGAGACTGAATAAGAAACGTAAAAGAAGAACGAGACTACTACAGTCTTGAGAACAAAAACGTGCTTTCATGAAGAAAGAAAAGGCATCTATGCCGCACAGTGTCGAAAATGACTTGAATCAGAAACGTTGCAGAAGAAAGTATGAGCTGTTGACAGGCGTAAGCGAGAAAATGACGAAGCGGCAAGATAAGGAAGAGAGGACATATTGATTATTGCGTGATTGTTTTTCACGTATGGGTCCAGTAGTCTAAAATTATACAGTAATTCTACTTCAGGCTCCTTCCTTATCTCCATGTGTCTGCACGTTACAATTTTCAGTTTTAGGTAGTACAAAATTCAACTTGTAAGCAGCTCTGATTTTCACTGTAAGGAAGATCTACCATAGCTGTCTTCTTTTCACTTCTTAATAAAAATTCAGCTAGTTTCGAAACAAAGATATGAAGATTATTTCACCCGAATCATATCTAACGCTTCTATTTTTTTCTTTCTTTTTTTCACAACGAATTCTGTTCACTTTGGTATTGGCTATTGGCAGACGACATTCTTAATAGGGTCAGATGCGTAGCTAGGATACGCTTTGGGAGCCCAGAGAAAGTAGTGTTGGACATCTCGATTCTAAAGTATTTCTTAAAGATTAAATACGTCGTCTACGGAAATACATCTGAGGAAGAAAGGGTTACGCCACCGCAACTGAGGAAACTGGCCGAGTTTGTGTTTACTTTCTTGTGTAGCTATCGCATCATATAGCGCAAAAAAAAAAAAAATACAGGTTGCTGATTAGTATCCACGCGTTCCGTAACAGTGCAAGAAAAATGAAGAAAATCGGACTTGCCGACATCAGAACACTTAGAGGTTAGACGAGGTGTAAGGTAGAAGGACTGCGGAACAGTAGACAGGGTTAAGCGGCGAATTACGGTAGTTTAGACAGGGCGGGTTAAGTTAGAAGCGCTGCCTCAGATCAAACTAAGGTAAGTGAAAACATTAATTAACCGTGGGATTTTCACGGGTCCATCTAGTGTATGGGTGATTTCTTTTGTAAAACCTACATAAAAATACGTTTGAAATACCTTTCAATTTCGAAGTACTACGTGTAGATGTGCGCACAAGACATAAAGTATTGATGGGTATGGGAATTACCCAATTGCCGAAATATCTCCATTTCCGCACAAGCAGTCATTATTTGATGGGATTATTATCGTCACCTATCAAATAAAAACTGTTAGTTCGGCAATAGGTAATTCCCTATGTCGAAGAAAGGTGTTCACAAAATAAGCTCGAGTACTATCCCTATTTACTCGTCTTGTTTAACCTGGGCTTTTGTTTTTCTCCGACGGGTCAAAACGTGTTGGATTTAGGACACGCTTTTTTATATGCGAGTTCTCTAGCCTACGTCTGCGAACGACTGCTACCACTGTTCACATTATTACCTCCCTCCGCTAAGAAAGTTAGAGTCAGAGTTTGTCTGTCTCTTTGTCTGTCTGTCTTCCTGTCGTTTAGATAACTCAAACAGTCATGAACGGCACTTAATAGAATTGGCAGGAACTATTGGGAATACTACGGATAGTAACTGACCAAATTTTTGTCATCTGTCAGTCTCTATATCTGTCTCTATGATCATTTTTTGCTTGTCAGTAAAATAACCCCAAAAAGATATGAAGCATTTTAAGGCAACTCAAAATATTCTTCTCCGCACTCTCATAAGCTTATTCCATGATCAACTCTGTAGATTGTTCCCCTCAAATTCTCTAGTCACAATCTTTCCATTCTATAGCTTTTCTTTCTTTTCAGTGTTCCTGAGTTCCTATTTGAACTTTTTTTTTTTGCTTTTCCTTTTCCCAACCTTCAGCATTTCCTTCATTCCTCGAGAAAATTTTCCCTTTGCAGGCTTCTAGTTCCCTCCCCTTCTCGTTCTATAGTTTTTCCTTTCTTTTCCCTTTCCCATTCTCTTTCGTCCAACTTTTTTCTATTCAGCAGTATTTCCCTCTTTGTAATCCAGCAAATTTCTCTTTTCCAATGCTCTAACTAGCCCCACTATTTCAATCTACAAATTTCCCTTACTAGTTCTCTCAAGTGCTCCACTTTTCTATTCTGCAAATTTCGATTTTCAGTTGTTAGAGTCTCCCCCACCTTCCTATTTGTTTTCAGTTCTCTGACTTTCCCACTTTCCTCTTCTGCACATTCCCATATTTCAGTGCTCTGACTTTCCTCACTTTCCTCTTCTGCACATTCCCATGTTTCAGTTCTCTGACTTTCCCCACTTTCCTCTTCTGCACATTCCCATATTTCAGTGCTCTGACTTTCCCCACTTTCCTCTTCTGCACATTCCCATATTTCAGTTCTCTGACTTTCCCCACTTTCCTCTTCTGCACTTTCCCATATTTCAGTTCTCTGACTTTCCCCACTTTCCTCGTCTGCACATTCCCATATTTCCGTTCTCTGACTTTCCCCACTTTCTTCTCCTGCACATTCCCATATTTCCGTTCTCTGACTTTCCCCACTTTCCTCTTTTGCACATTCCCATATTTCAGTTCTCTGAGTTTCCCCTCTTTATTTTTCTACAAGTCTCTAACTTTCGTCTTCTATAAATTTCCCCTTATTAGTTCTCTAACTTCCCTCTTCTCGGTCTGCCAGCTCCCCTCGTTCGGCCGGCAGCAGACAACAAAATCAACAAGTTGCCCCATTAAAGTGGCGTTGCTCAGGGCCTCGCAGGTCCTGCCGAGCGACAGGTGTGGTGGTGAGGGGCCGGGGAGGTGTGATGGTGCTCTCGCTCCCACACTTCCTGCCTATGATGTTCTCTTTTGTGGGGGGCCTAGGCTGGGGGGGGAGAACGCAATCTGAAAACGGGCACTTGTGAGCTGCAGAATGATTTATGCATGCAGGGAAGAGCATTGGTAAGCTGGAGAATGTTTTACGTAGGGTGGAAACGACGGACTTGGTTCAGATCAAACCTGATTTGTGAGCAGGAAACGGATATTGATTAGCCGGATGAATTATGTATGCTGCAAACAGGTTTGGTAAGCCAGAGATTGTTTTTTTCCACATCCTGAAGAGTGTGTGTTTGCTGGAAAGTGGAAACGGACTTTAATAAGACTAAACTTACTGTGTGTGAACTGGAAACATATATTGATCAGCTGGGGGTATTATTACCTCCGCCGAAGATGTTATGTTCTTGTCGTGTTTCTCTGCCTGTACGTCTCTTTGTCTGTCACTAAGATTACTCAAAAAGTTATGGACGGATCTTTACGAAATTTACACGGATTGCAACAGCTCTGTTTGTTTGTTTGTCTGTCTGCCTATTTTTTTCTTAAGGCCATACTCAAAAATTAATGGATGGATTTTCAGGAAATTTATATGAGCTGTTCGGTATAATACGAAGAGCAAATGACAAAATTTTGGGATGAACTGTCTGTTCGTTTTTTAGTCGCTTTGTTTTATTTTATGCTTGTTAGCACAATAACTCAAAGAGTTATGGATGGATCTTGATGAAATTTACAGAAGTTGTTACAAATGTTAAAATGCATAAACGATTGAATTTTGGTGATGATCGGCTTATCTGTTTGTGTGTTTGACATGTGTTTGTCATAATGTTTGTTAGCAGCATAACTCAAAAAGTTATGAACGGATCTTCATGAAAAGAACAGGAATTGCTAATACTATCAGAGAACACAAATTATTAGATTTTAGTGTTGATACGAATACAATCGCGGTTTCAGAACCAATTTTGATTTTCTTCCGTTATCGTTGCCTTACTCGGCGGAGGTATGCACTTTCAGAGTACTGTCTAGTGCATAGGCTTACTTGAAAGAGATTTGGTAAGCTGGAGATTGTTCTATGTGGTATTGATCGGCCGACGCATGATCGATGTATGCTGTAGAAGCGATTTGGTGAGGTGAGGAATGTCTATTGATGCGGGAAAGCCACTCTAATCGAAAATTTATAGGCAGTGGCTGCCTATGAATAAATAGTGAAGGGAATCCGATAACATCCGATAAATGCCTATAAATTTCCGATTAGAAGACGATAACATCCGATAAATACTTATAAATTGCCGATTAGAAGACGATAACATCGGATAAATGACTATTAACTGCCGATTAAGAGTGAGCTGAATATTGTTTTATGTACACTTAGAAGAACATTGGCAAGCTGGAGTGAGATTATCTCCGCCAAGGAGATTATGATTTTGCGAGTTGTCTCTTTGTCTAACATCAAGATAAATTGAAACTTACGCACGGATCGATCGTTGCGAAATTTGCAGGGATTCTTACCCGTGTCATTATGGGCGGATTTTGATGGAATTTGCGCGAATTGTTACGTGGGATTGATACAAAGAGTGAATGACCAAATTTCTGTGATGATCAATTCATACATCCATTTTTGTATTTGACTAATGTTTGTCGAAATTTAACTGAAAAAATTAAGATAGATCGTCAAGAAATTTACAGAAGCTATTATTGCGGTCAAAAGGCATAAATAACAAGATACTGGTGCAGTTAAAAGAAAATCATAATTTATGAACGAAATAGATTTTCATGACTGTTGCAAACCTTAGTGGATCGGTATGCGCTGTCAGAGCGTTCTAGTTTTTGTTTGTTTCGCAATGACTTTCCAAAGCAGGAGCGCGTTTTATGTGTATATATATGATGAGACTGGTATTCTGTAGCTTCTGGACACTGGCATTGGCAAAATAGAGAGGGTCCCGCGCCACGCTTGCTGCAGAGGAATAAAGACAACCTGGGAATTCTCTTACGCACGTTGATACCGGGAAAATGATCCGGGGTATCGGATATATGTACACTGTACGTTGATTAAACTGAACTTGGATGAGCTGGAAATTGGATTACAGCAACCATCCAAATCAAAATTTCCGGAAGAGTGAGGTTGGCATTTGGCACGCACTTAGTCCGAGGTGCTAAGACACTACTCGGCAGCCATGGGCGTTTATAGGCGAGCATCGGCTACGACACTGCTCGGCAGTCATGGGCGTTTATAGGCGGGCATCGGCTACGACACTGCTCGGCAGCCATGGGCGTTTATAGGCGGGCATCAGCTACGACACTGCTCGGCAGCCATGGGCGTTTATAGGCGGGCATCAGCTACGACACTGCTCGGCAGCTATGGGCGTTTATAGGCGGGTATCGGCGCCCTCGGCCCAAACACACTACACCCGATCAATGGTCGCTTTGTCGCTCTTCTCCTACATGTACAGTGCTCCACGGCTACTGGCGGCTTGGCAAGAGTAGCAGCATACTGCCTTGCCAAGGCGCGGAATATTAGCGAAACACCGCAGGACAAACGCCACGAAGCCGCTCTGCCTTGGTGCAGCATGTTCGGGCCGATGGCGCCGATGCCCGCCTATAAACGCCCATGGCTGCCGAGCAGCGCCGTAGCGCCTCGGATACGTCAGCTCGTTGCTCGATTGGGTGCGCACCTCATGCCACCCTCCCTCCTGCAAAATTATTCTGATTGAGCTTATACAGTTTTTTATTATACACCTACAAATTATATGGTACTGGAATTAACAAATCACGTATGCATAGTAGCTACCTGAAGATTATTCCCTGAGATTTCACCCGAAAAACTTACATTCCCTATTTTTTACCTAAATATTCTCTTTGTATTTTACGACAATATTCTGTTGATCTCCAGCAAAACCCCATAATAATTCTGTCTAATAACCAGTGGTCGGCATCAGAGATTATGGTACGATGGCCAAATAGATGGTCCGTTGGCCATGGCACTTACAATGGAGAATGCAATACCATCGCTCCATCGTCATCGGAACCAAGAATTGCCAGTTTTCGTCGGCGATGACCTACGATGAAATAACCATCGGCGATGGCTATCGTAGGGCGTCACAATCTACGATGGACCATCGCATTAACACATTTTAAAAATACAAAGATCTCAAACAACATACATCGAATAAAGGCTGCATCTCTTATAACCTCGGCCTCTGTGCGATTTTGACATTAGTTATACTATTCCTAGCTGATGAAAGGTGCGAAATGTAAGGCCCAGGTTATTAGGGTTAATTAAAGCCTGCTTGGACTAGGCATCGTTAGATCTGGGAAATGCGTTAAAACAAGCTATGTAACCCATTCTTTCTTTTATTGTTACTAAAACAATAGATGTTTCAAACTCATAAGGCTGTTTTTCTGTAGTTTTAGCCTTATGTCATTATTTCATCAACATCGGAAGTACAAGCGATGACGATGCCCATCGTATGCTCTCGCCAGGCTCGGCTAATAATTACATAAAATTTTATCCGAATTATTTAGCACGAATAAGAATAATCGAATTTTACCGCCAGTGTTTTGCCAAAATTTTACCTTCTACCTTACATAACTCCATCAATAATTACCCTGATATAACTACCCCAAATTCTTCCCCATATATTTACCCTCAAATCACTGCCCCAAATTCTACCATACACAGTTACCTTCAAATCATTATCCCAAAGTTTACAGAATCTATTTACCTTCAAATTCTACCGTATTTGTTTACCCTCAAATAACTACCTGAAATTCTACCAGATCTATTTACCCTCAGATAATTAACCCAATTCCATGTCATATATTGATCTTCAGACCACTACGTCAAATTCTACCGCATCTGTTTCCCTCAAATCACTACTCGAAATTCCACTGCGTCTATTTACCCTCAAATCACTACGTCAAATTCTACCGCGTATATTTACCCTTAAATGCCAACTGCAAATACTACAACTCCCTCTTACCCTCCAACAACTGCTCTAAATTCTGAGGAACCAATTTACCCTCAAATGACAACCCCAAAGTTTACCGCACCTATTTCCCCTCAAATCATAACCGTTGGAGCGAACGCACACTGACGCAAAAGTTTTACCTCCACGCAATTCCGCATTCGATTACGTTGCAGGGAACAAGGCTTCGGCTTGAGCATCGCTGCACCATAAATAATAATATCCAATATTTGTGTCATTTCTTGCACTTTGTAAGCTTTAACAAACGGCAGCGGTCAAGCCCTGAGCATATCTCTTAATTCTGAGTTAGCTTAAAGTGGCCCTGACGAATAGTTTTATTGTGATCTTCAAGCGCCGCAAGTTTTAGTCACGGCAACGTGACAGCCGAACTGAAAAGTTGTGCGACGGAGCAACTTTTGAGTAGGTGTGCGCTCGCCCTAACGAACCCAAAAGATCACCTTAATCATCTCCTTGAGCATGCGGTACCGCTGCCAGGCGTTGGGCGCCTGTCTGCTCTCCAGGTACCGGTGGTTGAGCGTCAGCAGCGCCTGACGAGCGACGCCTTGGCTGGCCAGCAGCCGCGCCTTGGTGGTCAGGAGCGCCTGGTTGGCGCCTATGCTGTCCTCCCGCGTCACTGAATCCGCTGGTGGCAAAGAACATAGTTTTTTATTATTATTTTTAAAATGAAGAGCTGTGTAAAAGCCGATTGTGACAGGAACAGTTCTTTTTTTTTCAAGATAAGAAGCTCAGTTAATGCTGCCAGCCGAAAAAATAAAGCAGTTTGTTTTCGAAATATGAACAGCTTTGGGAAAGCTGGAGGTGAAAAAGAGAGTTGTTTCTGGCAGCCCTCGGTCGATGTGCCACACGCCGCTGTAGTGTCCTCACGGAATTTTCGCTTTTGTGCTGTTGATTGTCTATTGAGTTACGGAAATTAACGATGAGTTGTGGGAAGGAAGGGGAATTTTAAAGCTGTGAAACCACTTCTATGTACTTCAGACGCTGTCAGTGTTTCAGTAGAAAAAAAGGTAGAGTAGCAGCCCGCTTACCACAGAACACATAATTTATTTCTTTCTAATCATTCACAAGGGAACGGATAGTTCAGTCATCATAGTAACCAGCAAGCTCTATATTATTATATCTAAATTTATGCATGGCTACTAACGTTCTGTAGGTACTAGGAACTAGCGCAGGACTCACATGGTGCACCTTCCTCCTTCACCTCCTGCACGATCCTCTTCACACTCATGGTGAACTTCCCCATCATGGTGCAGCTCCCTGGAGGGGAGGGGGACACAAAAGTAGCTCATCATCAAAGTACAAACATTTTCTCCAGGTTTAGAGTACCATAACAAGAGGAGCATCTCAATGCTTCTTAGTCCCCTATTTCTTACCTGTATCTGCTTGGTTCGGCACCTCAGCTCTTTTAGACAAACACTGGGAGCAACACCCTCCACAGCTAATGAACTTCTCCAAGAATTAAGGCCAAAGTATCGGAGGCAACCCTTCCAAACTAACTTAATGCCTGGGAGCCTGCACGATGAGCTCCTTGGTTGAGTTTACTATCTTCTTTTCTCCTGCGTTTGTCGAAATGATTTTCACATAATGGCAATATGTTTATTCTCTTCTTCTTTCGTCCTCAGATGTTTATAATAAATTTTTACCTAATGGCAATACCTCGATCACCGGCTAGTCTCTGGGAATAGGCCTCTTGGTCCTTCTCCTGCCGGCTATCGAATCAAACCTCACACAGGTTACAGATAACCCCCTGGAACTCCTAAAACGTCGAAAAAAATTATGTAAAAATCAGGGTTAAAGCGAAGACGATCGATCTAAAAGACATGTCTATTTAAAATATGGACGTTTTCACCATATAGGCCATTATTAAGCATTCCCTTTACCATCGTGTTTACTGATTGTTGATAATGGCCTATATGGTCGAAACGTCCATATTTTAAATAGACATGTCTTTTAGAACGATCGTCTTCGCTTTAACCCTGGTTTTAAAATTATGTCGTTTTTTACAACCGAACTTCATAAAGAAAAAACAATGTCTTCATAGGAAAAGGAGTCTCCGTTTTTTCGAGAAGACATAGTTTTAGAGCATACGCGTTTTCCCTGAATTCACACGAAGTCTCCTTCAGGTAACACCGTAGAAAATCATGACGTTGCACTATTCACTGCACTATCCCAACGGTTCGCCACTCATTGAGGCCGTTGATTTTCATCCCAATTGACGCTAGATAACGATCTATATTGCCTGGCTTTCCTCTGTTCCCCAAGTTTCCATTTCAGGACCCATCTTCCTATTGGACTTTTCCATTTCTAGAGTAAACAATCCAACAGTAATTTATGGTTACGCTAATAGCGGCTACAACTAAATTACATGTTTATGTTGAGGAACGCTCTAAGGTATTACAAACTGCATCGCTTCTTAATAGAATGCCCACAAATCTACTAGATCCCGTTCCCGATGATATTTTCAAGGAAATATCTAAAGAATATGCATGCAACTGTATGAGCTCTTGCTCTACAGTTCACCCAAAAATATATTTATCATTTTCTAGTGGTTATACATATATATATGATTGTAAATGCCTTTCCAAATATACCAATATGTATCTGTATGTAGTAAACCTATTAAACAACGGAAAAGATTATTTTAGTCCTTAATTTTAGAATTTTGAGGATTTTGTAAATGGAAGCAAAGGAGAGGAAGCGCGGGCCAAGAACCATCTTCAGCATCGCTTGTCGGACTTCCCTCACCTCTCGGCGCCGGCCTGTTTAATTCAAGGAAAGATGTGACTTTCCTCTGCCTACGCTGTGGGATTTGAACCCGAGACTGCAACACGTGGGGTACGTGCTCCGACCATTCGGCCACCGACATAAGAATAACAATAGCGATACCAAAGAGCACGTTCGGTTGAATGCTGAAATTAATCTATCTATTAATCTAATAGGGGACAGTTTCGCGACTTCGCCAGGCGGGCGGGTTTATTGCCCAAAATCTTTAAAGATCTTAAGTTCATTTCTGAAGTAGCATAGGTCTTTTCTTTCCAATATTTTAATACTATTTAATAGATGTCCCTACCCACAACTAGTACGATCCAAAGCCAGTAAGGAACAAAGCGGGAGATCGACACAAGTCGACGCGGGCCGTTAACAGGTAAAGCCTTCGAGACTTGACTTATCCTAAACTTCAGACAAGTGTTGGCTGTCACTTTGGTTCGCGTTCATGTGGCTAAAAGGAACGAGATTACGTTAAACTCTATTTTACGAAGCGATGTTGAGTTTCAAGAAGGTTTAAGAGTAAAGTAGTGAAACTCTTTCCAGCGCGTCGAAGCCAACGTACCTGTCTCAAGTCCCAGACAAGTCAAGTTAACTTCACTACCCATTCGGAGGCGCCCTAATGCTACGGCGGCACTCTGAAAGAACAGATCTCCGTCAAACAACGCCATGTTAAACAGGTGACAAAAAATTGGTCTATATAGGAGGATTACACGCACTCTTTCGAAAACTTTGGAGAGCGTTGGAGGCCGAACTCGTCAGTTCAGTCGGTGCTTTGTGTCCTGGTCTGCTGGGGCTTGGAATTCCTTGCCGGCATCGGCTTTCGATCGTGTCAGCTTGCAGGCGTTTAATTCAGCTGTTAATGCTTTTTGTTGGAATTCTTTTAGCAACGTTTCGGGCTTCCCGGTGTAGCATAATACTTCATGTCTGGGTTGCACTACCTACCGTGGTGGCCCGAGAGTAAGGATTTAATAACTAGAGCACTCTGACAGCGCATACCTCCGCCAAGTAACAAAAAACGAAAACTGGTTCTGAGACTATGATTTTCGTTCTATCAGCACCATAATCTAATCATTTGTACTTTTTAGCAGTATAAAGAGTTTCTGTAATTTTTTATTAGATCCGTTCGTAACTTCTTCAGATATGCTGCAAACAAACATTCGACATATATACACACGGACTAAAAAATCATCACTAATATTTAATCAATTATGTCTTTTAACATACTAACAATTGTTTAAAAATCCATTCATAACTTCTTGAATTCATCGTGCTAAGAAGCATTAAATCAAACAAAGCGACAAACAAACGAATGAACAGACAAATCATCCCAAAAATTTGGTCATTCATCCTTCGTAATAAAAACAAGAACTCATGTACCGGTAAATGTCATAAATATCCGTCCATAACTTTCTGAGCTATGGCAATAAGGAAAATGAGGCAGACAAACAAACGGATGGACAGATCTTCACCAAAGTCAATCATATGCTGCTCATAACATGCCCAACAATTCCTGTAAATTTCGTTAAAATCCGTCTTTAACTTATTGAGTTATCTTGGTGACAGACAAACCGAGGACAGACAGACAGAGAGAGAGACGGACAGACAGATAAACGAGACGGAAATATAACCGCCTTGGCAGAGGTTATAATAACAAGCACAAAAATAAACAAACAGACTGAAGGCACGTCACAGAAATTGAACAGTTTATTTCTCGCGACGCATCGGTCCCAACAGTCCCTGTAAATTTCTTGAAGATCCGTTCTAAACTTAGTGAATCATGTTGCTAAAGGTTAAATATTTCAGAAATACACATAACTCCTAGTGTTCTCACTTTGACAAAATATGGACACATTTTCTGCCCAATTGTATGACTGAATTTTGATTTGTTACATAGAATATGATGCCTATGCTTACACTTCAGTAGCGTTTTGATTTGTTACATAGAATATGATGCCTATGCATACACTTCAGTAGCGTTTTGATTTGTTACATAGAATATGATGCCTATGCATACACTTCAGTAGCGTAAAGTAAACCATGAAAAGCAAAATTCACTCATACAATTGGTCAGAATATGCGTGCATATTTTACAAAGTCATAACCCTGCGCACGGCCTAAATGTCGAACAATTTAGAATTCGTCAATTCCTTACTAACTTCTTCGCTGTTCCAAAAACAATTTAGAATTCGTCAATTCCTTACTAATTTCTTCGCTGTTTCAAAAACAATTTAGAATTCGTCAATTCCTTACTAATTTCTTCGCTGTTCCAAAAACAATTTAGAATTCGTCAATTCCTTACTAATTTCTTCGCTGTTCCAAAAACAATTTAGAATTCGTCAATTCCTTACTAACTTCTTCGCTATTCCAAGAAGAAACTACTATGCCACTTTAAATGTGCCTCTTCTTATATATTACCTTAACTTGGCTTTGTAACAAGCAGACACAGAGAGTCAAACAAACAAACAAACCCCAGCATATAACAGCACATCCACGGCTGAAGCAACAATAGCGGCTGTAAAGCCTATATATATACTGTAACCTCAAGAGTTACTTCAGCAAGAGGTTTGCATTTTGTGTTTTACAAAGGCCAACAGCGCCGCTAGTATATCTCAGCGTGCATCGTTATATTAAGTGTTAAGGTAAAACACAATGGAAATAAGAAGGCATAGCAGAGGCAATAAAGGCGGGCTGTAGCGTTAAACGCACCGGTACGAACTGATACCAAGTAGACCGTAGATGTTGTTACCTTGTATGTACCTCATTCTACCCCTTGCCCTCCCGCCGAGTAGACGGTAGAGTCAGTTCTCATGTACCTACTTCTGCTCCCTGCGATTATACCGCGTAGACAGTAGATATAGTTTCCATGCAGTTTACTCCCTGCCCTGATGATGAATAGACAGTAGAGACAATCCCCCTCTACCTATTTTTTCTTCTTGCTTTGATGCCGTGTAGACGATAGAAGCAGCTCCCCTGTACCTTTTTCTACTCCCTGCCCTGACGCCAAGTAGACAGTAGATGTAGTTTTCCCGCATTTCTACCCCCTGCTGCGATTCCCACAGTCCCCATATCGCTCCAAGAACGGCCGGATTTGGCACCCCGGTGCCACTTCGCTGTAACCTGTTTCCGGGCCGCCGGAGTGCGCAGGACTTCTTCGGTGAATCCCCAACTGGTGCAAGGCTCCGGTGCTCTGCAGGCCGCTTCCGCTAGCAGTGAAACAGCAGTCAAGTGCATTAGCCGTCGTCAAATGAAGCCAAGGTCAAGGCTACGAAATCGAATAAATTGATCGAGTTGTGTCTAGGCTGCTATCGCCAACGAAAGTCGTGAGTGGGCAGTCGGCCTACTACTCGAGCAGTATTCGATCGCTGTAGGGTATGTCGATTCTGATCGTGTCGGTTTATAACGTGGGTACCCTCATGCCTGTCATAACGTGGGTACCCTCATGCCTCTCATAACGTGGGTCCTTTAGTATGTGATCCCGAGCCGAGGTTCTCTGGTTTTGCTTTCAGATCCTCTGAAGTGCACCGCCTTCTTCTTGACCTGGACCCATATGGGGGCACTGATCCATCGGGTATGTTTCCTTTCTTT
>LQNS02277813.1:8172516-8184635 GCA_001587735.2 Parhyale hawaiensis | reverse complement strand
CTCATAACGTGGGTACCCTCATGCCTCTCATAACGTGGGTACCCTCATGCCTCTCATAACGTGGGTACCCTCATGCCTCTCATAACGTGGGTACCCTCATGCCTCTCATAACGTGGGTACACTCATACCTCTCATAACGTGGGTACCCTCATGCCTCTCATAACGTGGGTACCCTCATACCTCTCATGACGTGGGTACCCTCATGCCTCTCATAACGTGGGTACCCTCATGCCTCTCATAGCGTGGGTCCTCACATACCTCGATTCAATTCACGAAAATAAGGGAGCATGAGGGTCCCAAAAAGGCCGATGGAAGGAAGTTATCGATTAATTGAGACACTTACGGAGTGAATACCGGAGTTACCACCGTCAGGCGCTATGAATGACAGAGTAATAAATACAATACGCAAAATAATTAAATGAAATACACTATATCCTTCATAACAATGACCAACACTTGTACTGTAGTTACTGTAAATAGGCTTTACGCTGTAAAAGATATGGTAGATAATCAACATCCGTACCCAGGGACCTTCGGATTAGTTTCTCAAATTGCCCGTTGCTTCCGAAATCTGTTGAATCAAGATCCGCACAATTAAATCGTGAGTGCATGTTAAGCCCGCTGCTGACGAGATTAGAAAAACTAAACCGTTTCACTTTGATAGAACGAACGTTTCTGTGACCTTGACTTCATCTTAACGTATTTGAAAATTGCAATAAAATGTACGTTGTTGCGAGCTAAAATTCACTCGAAATTAAGAGAAATAATCCAAACTGTGCAGTTGGCATTTGCTGGAAAAGAATTTTTGTAATGGCAGCTTAGATTTTGAGCCATTTTGGACCGTTGGATCTGGCCAAACCAAAGTTGTGCCCCATATCTAGAAAATCGAATGACTAAGGAGAAACTTTATTTCAAGAGTTTCAGTTTCATTACCTCAAAACCATAATCTAATAGAATCTGCATGAGGAATAATTCTCGTAGAACACGTTACGACATCAAGGTCGTAGAGATTCAATTTCGCCAACCAACTGGCGACGTCAATGGGCTTCTGCACCAAAAGGCTGCCGGGGCTACAAAGTAGAAAAACCATAGAGGGCGGGGGCGCGAGTCCCGGCTGCTCACTGGAAATGGGCCTGTTGGTCCGTCTACAGCCAGCGATCAAATCTAATCATGTAATGCGTGGTCTACGTATGAGTTAAATTAGGTTCAGTTGAGAATAAGATACTCCAGGTTAGACTTATTGCATACTCAATTGAGCCTTTGAGTCTTGAGTTGTCTGTAACTTTAGGCCGGATGCCCACTGACAACTTTCGTTGCCGCTACCAGCTGAGAGGCAACTCAAGTACTCCGTTCACGTAGCTACGGCACGGCTTCAGCTTACGCAAAGTTTAACTGTATCGAAAATTTTCAAATGTTTCAGTCGCTAATTTTACACTATAGCGAGTGGCAATGTTGAACGTTCAACGAACGCTCCTAATTATGAGCGGTTTAAGACCACAAAGATTGATATTTTAAGAATTACAGCACAATGTTCATAGACGTCATGCTGAAGTCACGGCCACGTCTACGCAGTCGGCTTAGTTGAGTTACTTCCAGGGCTGCTAGTGGCAACGAAAGTTGTTTGTGGGCAGCCGGCTTTAGACAGGAGGTTTGGATTTGCCAGCTTGAAAGCTGTGGCGAGAGTTAGAAACAAAGCAGTTACTTTGAACGTGCTCAAAACTGCATTTACGGAGCAAGTTTCAGCCTTAGGCAGTCTCAAGGGCAATCGGTTGGGGGTCAACTCAATTCAGCGAGTCGAAGTCAATGCACCTGCCCTAAGTTTCGAACAAGTCAAGCCTTGCCCGATCGAACGTGCCCCATGCATGCCCATTGGTGCATACATGGTGACATCTTCAGGCGACATGTCGCCCCTCGCCCTGGAATGCAACATCCGCCGTGCGGAATATCGATTACAAACTTTACCATTTTCCCCGAACTACGGGGAGAATTTCCACTATGACGACCGCTCCTTTCCTCGAAATGGGACTTATCTCAAATTCTCGTCTACTGGAGCACCAAACCCGCGACATAATTGATGAAAAGTTTAATCACTTCAGTCATCGACCACTAGGTGGCAATGTTCGATAAGAAAAAAATACTGAAGTTAAAACTTGCATTGCTCTCCATATATAAGGTGATCTGCGGCATATGAACTATCAATTCCGAAATCCTTCTCATAGAGAAAGAAAATAGTGAAATTAGGAATTCCAAGTGATCGAGAAGGAAAATTATTTAATAAAATAATAATTTGGATGTAACGGTAATGGGTTAAAAATATTACCGCTCCGTATGGTTTCTTTGCCGCCACTTTAACAATGAATGATCTAATAAAAGATTACGGTCTAAACTGATTATTTATTTGTATTTCAAATAGCGAAAGACTTGAGCTAATCTTTAATAAAAAAACGCACACCTGAACAGAATCACTGAGCAGCTACGAGGACCATAAAACTTTCCGTAATGTGAGCGAGTTTGATAACTTCATAGCACTAGCCTTGTGTCGACCCTCCTCATTATAATGCGGGTGACCCGCAACCATAACAAACAGTCTGGCAGTGGCAGTCGTGAGGTGTGGTAGTGCCGCTCATGTTACAGTTATCGGCCTTGAGGGAAAAACCCGGAGCGGAAGATATGGCTTATACTTGTCTCCCGTATGCGGAAATTACTGATATCCGCTGGGACGCAGATCAATACGAGGGTCAGGGGAGCGGAACAGCGCGGATGTGTTTTGTAACTGGGCGCGCTATTGTCCTCTTGCTGCAGTTTTTCCTGTAGAAACATAATTGCTGTGCATGAAATATCCGGCAACTCCTTATGGCCTCTGCAATAACTGGTGCATCCGGAGGCACCTTAACCCGTAGTCACGCAATGCTATTTCACAACGTTTCTTTCTCCTCTTGTATTCCTATGGGACCAAGAACATCCTTTTCCTATTTATCATTCTTAAATATTATTTCCTCCATTGTATTCCTACGGAATCAAGAGCCCCTGAAGATTCTTTTAATATTCGTTTTAATTAAATACGATTTCATCTATTGTATTCCTATGGGACCAAGAGCCATTATAAAGAGATCCTTCTACTAACCTTTATCTATTATAATCCTGTGGGACCAAGAGCCCCTATAAAGAGATCCTTCTACTATGCTCAAATACGAATTATACGATATCGTCTATAGTATTCCTATTGAACCAAGAGCCCTTGCCGATAAAAAAAAATCCTTCAGTAAATGTTGAGTTTAGGACCGATGGAGAGCTACAAGGTATGCTTGATGTAAGCCTACGTATTTTGATGTGCTGAATCCGAATGATACGTCGGATATGCATTGCTCTTGAGATATTTGACTTTGAAGTTCCCATCGTTTTTTATGGGAACTGCAAAGTCAAGTATCTCAAAAACTACTCATTTCTGATAAGTTAATTCGGACTCAGAGCCTGAAAATACATGGGATTACATTCAGTACGTATAACTTGTAACTTTCCACTGGTCCTAAACTGAACATTTACCAATCACTTTCATGTTCCTTATAATTTCTAATATGATTTCTCCCTTTGTGTTCCAATGAGGCAAAAACACCCCACCTTGACCTAAAGATAATCCAACAAGATCTACGTTCTATGTATTCCAATATACGCGATTATAGGAATACCAGACCTCACTCACCTAGTCTGACCTAACATTTGCTATCTCTACGTAATTTTTTTTTTATCCAAGCCAACCTTAGATGACTTATAGTGTTTGAGCTACCAGATTTTTGGTCTTTAGTGCTCAACGTGATGATACAAGATGTCACTTCAATGAATCATAGCCCAACTTATGCCCAACGAAACTTAAAAGTTCTCCAGGCATCAACCCCGCCAAGTAGCCAAGTATTACGAAACACCCATTCAATTTAAAGAAACCCCCACCAAACATAAGGAAATCCCAGTTCTGGGCGCTTAATAATTCCTGCGATCGCTAAATTTTTAGTAAATTTGAACTAGGTAATTCCGCGATCATGATCTCTGATTTTTGGTTTTAATTTTTGATTCCACAGTCCAAATTCTCGGTTTGAAGACAAATCCAGGTGTTCCCGATATACCGGAATCTTAAGTTTTCGACCGCGGAATAAAAACCTTCTTCTTGCCAGAAACCTTAGCCTAGACGCGCAGTAGGTACTTCAATCGAACATAACGAAATAATAACCCACCCTAACGAAACCCTAATCCATGCCAGCGAAATCATAATTTAACCTACTGAAACCCCAACTTGTCTAATGGATATCAATCCCGAATTGATATCCGAATCAATCCCGAATTGATATCCGAATCAATCCCGAATTGATATCGAAATCAATCCCGAATTGATATCCGAATCAATCCCGAATTGATATCCAAATCAATCCCGAATTGATATCCGAATCAATCCCGAATTGATATCCGAATCAATCCCAAATTGATATCAGAATCAATCCCGAATTGATATCAGAATCAATCCCGAATTGATATCCGAATCAATCCCGAACTGATATCCGAATCAATCCCGAATTGATATCCGAATCAATCCCGAATTGATATCCGAATCAATCCCGAACTGATATCCGAATCAATCCCGAATTGATATCCGAATCAATCCCGGATTTCTCCCGAAATCCGGACGAGTAGTTTTCCGTCAGAAATATTTGACTCGCTAAAAAAGTAATCTTGTTACTGCCCCCGGGGTGTCCGCGAGGATGTATAGTTTTCACCGTGTCCATGTATGTAACGGGCCGTCTAGACTCGGTTCCGCTTTCAGAGAGGTGTCTGTCCGGGACAAACGGATGTCAACAGGACATCTCTTCTACAGACACCCCCTTTCATGTTACCACCGCGTACTGGACGGGGCTTCTACCAATTTTGGTCCACCACCACAGACTTTGGTGACCTCATCCAATCCACTGTGGTGGGGCTAGGTGGTCCCAACGTGTTCACAACGTCGGTCCTAGTTTTTACCACTAGAGGAACCGACCCGTCAGTTAATACGGGAAGAACCAACCCGTCAATTAACACGGGAGGAACCAGACCCATCAATTAACAGGGGAGGAACCAGACCCATCAATTAACACGGGAGGAACCAGACCCATCAATTAACAGGGGAGGAACCAGACCCATCAATTAACACGGGAGGAACCAGACCCATCAATTAACACGGGAGGAACCAGACCCATCAATTAACACGGGAGGAACCAGACCCATCAATTAACACGGGAGGAACCAACCCGTCAATTGACGAATATCACTTCAGGGGGAACAGGATTGGCCATAGGGTTAGGTTCGCCCATCCTATATCATGGGGATTTTGTAGGTTACCTTAACCATTCTTTAGGCCTTTGGGACGTCTGTCCTTCGCACCCACTTTGCTTCCTTCCTTTTTCGTACTCATACGTAAAATGTTCTCTTCGGTTCTTCCTCTTCTTTCCTGACTTGCCGTTCCCATGCGCCTTGTTTAACCTTCGTGCATGGGTTCCACGTTTCTATCGACATACTACATGTCCCATCCTTTTCCTCTCTTGAATCACCATAGTTGTGTCTAGGCTTATTTAATTAATTAATGAAGCTTCTCTTAATGATTTCATGCATCGAGATTTGTACTTTCTTCTGGATTTTTCACATCCCCTCTTTGGCTGCTCTAAGTTCACGCTCAGACTCAAATTGACCACATAATTAACGGAGCAGGGGGTACAATATTCTTCAGCGGTCAGCAGAGGAGTAGAGAACAGGAGAATATCTTGGCAGCAAATATTGTCTAATTTGGTTCCTCTCCTTAGCAAAATAGCTTTTCCCCTTTGAGCAAAAAACGCAACTTTTATTATCATTACTAAAGGGCCCAGCCGTCAAAAATGACGGCAAAGATTTTGTGATTGAGCTTTTTATTTTTTCGGTTCCCAGTATAGGTTTCGTTATATTACAGGTCTCATCCCTGCAGGCCTGATCTTCCATTAGTGAAACGCAAGCTGTACAACCATGAGTTATGCGATAGGCTAGTAAAATATTCCCCCTGCAAGATAAGGCGCAAATATCAGCTAGGAATTGATCAAACGTAAATTGGACTGCACTAAGACAAATACGGTATAGTTCAGTCAAAAGAATTCACTGGAAAGGCCCAGGGCTCACCGTATTGTGGATACCAACTGATTTTTGAACCTCCAGCGTCGAAATTTGACTGCGATGTAAATTCAATATAAAAAGGCGTCTGCTCAGCCTGAAGATTCAACTACTGCGATATCACCTAATACTAAGAATGACCGTCGTGTGTTTATAAATACTAGCTGGACCCGTGAAACTTTGACGGCTATGCAAGGCCTTTCAGACAGACCCGTGAAACGTTCATATTTTAGTATGGTAACACTGCACTTATTCTTCAACGCAGGGACTCGATGTATGATATATTAAGTCCAGTCTCTTGGTTGATAATAATATCCATAATTCCTTGCAGTGGCGTAGCCAGGGGGAGGATCGTAGGGACACACATTCCCTCCCCAAAAAGTTACACGCACCCTTCACTGGAAATGAGGCCTTGAAAAAAATGTACCGCTTAGGGCCTAGCTTTTGTGTCTCGCTGCCCCCCCCCCCCTCCTTGAATTTTGGTAGCACTCCTAGTGCCCACCCCCACATGGAAATTTTCCAAGTCCCAACCCGTTCATTCAGCAGAGCCCAGGAGCATAAAAATGATTAAAAAGACCTTGCCCAGCTCCGCAGGACTGCTGACCTCCGCGTATCATTGAACCCGTGGACTATTTATTAGCCTATAAGCTAGCAGCACCCGTGAAACGTTCACTGTCTGGCATAAGGCGCTTCAGATAGATCAGTGAGACCTTCACATTGTACCATGGCAATTCCCCATCAACACCACAAACAACACCGAGATTCCATGCATAATATCTTATACGACCAGCCTTTTTTGCTAATACTAATTACTGAAGCTGCCTTTGTCTAAGTGGACCCGTGGGATATATTAGAAGTTCCTTTGTCTAACTGCACCCGTGGAATTCCTTTAGCAGCAAATCACGATACAGGTTCCCAAAGATTTAATCTAAAAAATTTCGGGCGTATAAACAATTAAAAAGACATGGCCTGTGACCGAGAGATTAGTCACCAGCCGTATCACAGATACGCCAGCTTCCCGAACTCAACAAAGCTCGAATTTTCTTGTACCTATTTGTGATGAAGAGCGTGACACAAAAGGTAGGTAGGTAGGTACAAGCGTATTAATATATATATATTTATTTATATGTTCGGTGTCACGCTCTTAACGAAATAGATTGACAAAGATTAGCTCTGGGCTTCCTTGCTTCATCAGTGTATTCATCTGCTTGCAGACTGTGGTGATCCTGCCATGCTTCATACTGTAGAAAATATCTCAGGTTGCTGATGGTGGCACTGGAGCAGTATATCTGATGATTCCGATCCGGTGCGGCCTTTCTTTAACTATACGTTGACGTCCGCTCGATGCAGATGCATACAGCTTCTCTAAACAATCTCTTCCATCGTAATGCGTACTCTGTCCTGAAGTTTTCTTCATTCAAACTTGAGGTGCCCTTACTTTACACTAGTTGTCTTATTTTGACTACATAAATCGGGACAAATGGTAAGATATTCTTCGGCGATCAGCACACGCGTAAATGCCGCGATGATTTCTTGGCAGCAAATTATTTTCTCCATTTTGGGTTCTTCTTTCAACAGAACAAGTTTTCTCCGAGTCCGAGTTATAGTCCACCCTCAAGTATGTTGGATACAAAGCTAAAGCTCCGTATTTATTAGAAGCAATATCAACTGTGGGCAAGAAACATTGCTAATCGTTAGTAACAATGAATGCAGTTCTTGCTCTTCCAGCTTCTCTTGCCGTTCCCGTGGGGTCTGATAGTCATTACTTTTCCTCTACAAAGAAATTATATTTTCTTTTGGTTTACGATGTACATATTTAGTAGAAAATCAGCGAAGCGTAGAGGGGCCAATTTTTTCCGGTGCAGTACAAGTAATAATTATTTATTCCAACTTCTTGGACGCGAAAATTTTATTACGCGAAGCTATCTCACTGTGTATTTTGGGTACGCAGCGGAAATGAAATTCAGTGATGTTTCAGTGTTTGCTAATATAGTTTTTTTTTGCATATCATCTAAGGAAGGGGAGGAGTGTGCTGAAGACGAACTGCAGTGTACTGCTCAGTAGAAAGCATGCATCTCTTACGATAATTTGAGTTGCCAGTCGTAGCATTTTCCTCTATATGTATTTTAGTAAGGAAAGTACAATCAATGAAGAAGTGTCACCACAAACTTCTTGTGATAAGGAAGAAGCAAGCAAAGAAAAGAAAATTCCACACCGGCCTATATTAAGCAAATGCATATATTATTGCGTGAATTTTTCCACGCACGGGTCCACTAGTTCAGTTAATAAAAGCATAAGCGGAATGTCTCATGCACGAAAGGAACGAAAACTCCAAGACTGAGGAGAGAGACTGAGCTTCTCTAACTGCTACGAAGAAATATAGCTAAAGGATAGGTTATCTAATACTAAGAATGACCATCGTGTGTTTATAATAAATATATATATATTTATTTATATGTCCGGTGTCACGCTCTTAACGAAATAGATAGGCAAAAATTAGCTCTGGCCTTCCTGGTTTCAACAGTGTATTCATCTGCTTGAAGACTGTGGTCACCGTGCCAAGCTTCATAGCAAACTGACAGGTACAAAATATTCCAGGGTGCATATGATGGCACTCGAACAGTATATCTGAATTCCGGTCTTTCTTTGACTACGTTGAAGTCTACTCGATGTAGATGCATACAGCTTCTCTGAACAATCTCTTCCATCGTGATGTGTACTCTCTTCTGAGATTTATTCCAGCCAAACTTCGGCTGATACTCTTAGTTTTTTCATTATCAAGGCAACTGGTAAGATATTCTTAAGCAGTCAGTAGGCGAGTAAAGCCCACGATGATTTCTCGGCAGCAAATTGTTTTCTCCTTTTATTTTGGGTCCTTCTTTCAACAGAACAAGTTTTTATTTGAGAACAAAATTTCCGAGTCCGAAGTAAATACCACACTTGAGTATCTTGGATACAGAGCGCCGTATTTATTAGAAGCAATATCGACTGCGGGCAAAAAACCACCGAAAGAAGCTGGGTGTTGTTCAGGCTTGCACGCTTATCTGTATGGCTCCCTAATTCAAGTTGGCAGTTGCGCAGCATCTTACACAAGGAAGTTATCGTATTGACTGGAATACAGGACGTTCAGGTTCCATAGTTTAGAGGAGTACTTATGAGATGTCTATGTTCAGCAGACGTCTTATAATTATTCCTCTAAACAAGGAAGTTAATAAGAGCCTTACATGTATAGAAGGGAGCTCAGCCGTCTATCTTAAATAGGTAATAACCTGAGAAATCATGTAGAACATGTCCCGTCAACACGCGGCACTACCCAGACAGGGAGCTCCCTTCTATAGATGTAAGGCTCTGCCTTAATATATTTGCGATGATGCTACAGGCAACACAAGACGGGTCTTCACGAATTCTTCGCTGTCATTATTGACAGCGCGGGCACTCTAGTGTGGTAATATAGCTGATGCCCGACGGGATCTAAAACTCTGTCATAGATACTTTGACGATTTCAGCAGAATTTAGGGCTAGAATTATAATTTGTTTTGATCTTTCACGAAAGCGGATGCAGTGCATTTTACGTGAGCCAATTAGTAATAAAATTAACCCTTCAGGGAGCATACGAAAGGCCATAGGGTTAGGTTAGTTAGGTTCGCCCATACTATGATATTGTTATGGGGCCCGGCAACCACAGCGGGCTTGCGTAGGTTACCTCAGCCATTAGTTAGGCCTTCAGGACGTCTGTCTTTCGTGCCCACTTTGCTTCCTTTCCGATTTCATACTCCTACTTGCTCATGCTGTATTCTGTTCTTCCTCTTCTTTCCCGACTTGCTGTTCCCAAGCGCGGTGATCTCCTATGTGGGAACACCTTCGTGCATGGGTTCCCCATTTCTGTCGACATGCTATATGTCCCTTGTTCATTCCACTGTGACATCGTTCCTCTCGGAAACGTTGGCTTAAACTTTCTGACTAATCTGTAACTAACTAATCTCCTATCCCCGTCATAGATTTTTTGTCGTGTACACGTATTCCCTGTTCCGGTTACAATATTTTCGTTGCATTCTCTATGCCCGAAATAAATTCGTCGTATTCCCTATCCCTGTAATATATTTTTGTCGTATTTTCTATTCCCGTGACAATATTTTCGTCGTATTCCTTATCCCCGTAGTAATATTTTCGTCGTATTCACTATCCCCGCAATAATATTTTCACCGAATTTCCTAGCCCCATAATGATATTTTCGTCCCAGTCTCCAACCAAAACAGAGCCCTATCTTAGGTTCTCAGCTAAACAGAGCTCTGTCGGAGCAGCAGTCAGCGGCAGCCAGCGATGCCTAACAGATAAGCCATTTCCGGCCCCGCAGATAGCGCCTGTTTTCGCGCCAGGAGTCGCTCGCCCAAAACTGGCGGCACCGATTGGAGGGCGAATTTAGCAACTGCAGTTACGGTGCATGAAAGCATTTTTTCTTGATTTTACAGCATTAATAAAGGGGGTGTGTGTTCATCGATTGAGTCGTTACCACGCGCACAGAAATATCTGTTCCAAGAAGGTGAAGCGCTGCCGTGTTCCGACTCGTATGCAGCGGGTTTAACGTAGCCCGTGTATGCCAAGTCGTAGCCTACAGCACTCTCAAACGGGGTTACTTCGTGCAGTCGCTTTTAACCAACTTATATAAAAATACAGTGGCCGGGCTGTCAAAACTGGTGGCGAGCAATTTGTGATGATCCTTCTTCATTGATCACACTTTTGCTACTCGTATACTTCTGAAGGATACGCTACAACAGCCAATGCAAATTGCCGTAAGAGTTGAGTGCCCTCTGTTTTAATTCATCAGAACAGCACACTTTTTTCTTCCCTTTGATGACATGAAAAAAAAAATGAAATTTCTATTAGCGAGTATTGAAGCATCATTGAATTAAATTCCCCGCCGCTTATCGATCGTGTATACGGCATGATAGAGTTCAGTAATCAATACATTGAAATTTTTGAGCTCAAAGGAGAATAGCTTCGTCTAAAGATAAAAGCAAGCTGACAAAAATAACAGCTGTACCGATTACACCGTGAAAAATCGCTTTTTCTGTGCTTCATTGATCATCTGCTTAATTTGAATGTGAACTGAGAGCAAATACAGCTCCCATGTATGGAGAAAATAATAAAACCAGATTTCATTCCAGCGGTATGAGAAGCTGTAAATATCTTCATTATTTGGATTCCAACGTTGGCAGAGCTGGAAGTGCATTCAAATTTAAAATTAGAAAATGTTTACCATCATCGGAAGCCTGCTTTATTTTCTATCAATTAGCTTTCAATGAAGCTCGACAGGATGACTACAGTCTCTAACCTAGCTGAAGTTTTGCTTGTTTTCTTAAAGCGAGACAGAAAATGGGGAGATAAACAACCAAAAATAAATAAAAAGTAAACACATAAATACGCATCGGTCCTTATTATCTTGCGAATGGCCAAATGCGCGAATCAACAAAGAAGTAGTACACTTCCTATACTACACAAATAATAAATTCCTTAGTACTCCTGGCGCTGTAGAATTTAAAAAATCAGCTCCATAAAGTTACCCCATGTTACCCAAAGTAACCCCAGTTTACGGTAATTTTACTTGAACTATTAGGTATGTAATAGCTTTTTGTCAGTGATACAGGAATTTTATTATTGTAGCTTGGGTATGAAACCCAATGATTTTGTTGTTTGTTTCTTTTACAGCAACTCTGATATCAGGAATTTTAATCTGTTCGCTAGTATATCTCAATCTATTTGACACAAATTTTGCAGTTAGAGATTCCTTTTAAACATTTTGATGATACTTCGAACGAGGTCCGGGTGGCGTTAGGCACGCCGCCCATCTTGTGCAGAGGTGATGCTGCAGTCCGTGACCAGCGGGATGGCTAACAGCGAGTTATCCCCACAGTTCACGTAGCCGCTTACAGCAGGTTTATCTGGCACTTTCAGTAAGCATG
>LQNS02277813.1:8092344-8107878 GCA_001587735.2 Parhyale hawaiensis | reverse complement strand
CTGCGATGTCTTCATTGTTGGAATTTCAACTGTCCCTGCTTAAGATACGTTTGCCATCTTCTCCAACCCTGCCTATTTTCTGCCTATCACTTTCAATGGAGCTTGAGAGGAGCACCAGAGCCTCCAACCTGGGCTAATTTCCGCCAATATTTCGTTAAGAGCGTGACACCAAACATATAAATATATATATTTATAAACACAATACGGTCATTCTTAGTATTAGATTTATATATGCATCTTGGTGGTATAGCAACGTGCGAGCCAGATAATTGTTCGTAGCAACGTAATATGACGTGCATCGTGCTATTACGCAACGCTTACGTTAGTGTGCACCCGCCCTTAGATTGCTCGCGTGATGGTATAAGACGATGAAGTGTTCCTTCAATCAGCGCCGCAGCTGGTTGCGTGCTCCAATGACGTCATGGGCGGAGCGGATAATGAGGCTCTCCTATTGGTTGGCCACGCAGGCAATTTTCTCTCCGAAATGAAACTCACAACATTAGCTGTACCATATTTTGCTTGCCCTATGTAACAGCCTCGCGCCGTAAACAGAGTTAGAAAAAAGTTTTTTTTTTCAAGAAGAGGGTAGGGTAACATGTCTAGTACCAGTCCACCAAGCTAGTAGCCGTCCACTTGGCATTAAAAACTTCCTGTGTGAAAACTAGCAGTGCTAGAAAGCCATACAGGCGCTTAAACTGTAGGCTAAGTAGTACCCTACCGTTTCAGACTATGTACGGCTCTCGAGTACTGCTAGTTTTCACACGGAACGTTTTTAAAGCCAAGTGGACGGCTACTAGCTTGGTGGACAGGTACTAGACATGTTACCCTAGTGTTTTGGGGTTTCATTGGGTTTTGGGGGCTTTTTTGGTTTTATGAAGGAAATTTTTTAATGGTAAATTTTATTTAATGTTTTCATTCCTCTGTACCAATTTAACTGTTTTGAAATTGTTTATTACCGCAATATCTCATTGATAATCATATAGTGGTAACAATTTATGGCGGAAAATATTAGTAGGTTACCTCAATCACGGGGCCGTAACCCTGCTATACGTACAAGTTCTAGCTATTCGCGTCATTATGCTCAGCGTACAACAATTTCTGCTCCATAAAAGTATGAGATAAAATGCAAAGCTATGGCTATCGAATTCCCAGGATACGTTCACAGTCGTATGTTGGATATATGTAGGACTGCAGCAAATATTCACAACCGTATCTTGGATATAGGACTGGTGGAAATATTCAAAGTAGTATCTTGGATACATTTCTGCAGGAAATATTCAAAACAGTATACTGGATCCAGGGCTTCAGGAAATAGTCAAAACAGTATCTTATACACAGGGCTGCAGGAAATATTCATAACAGTATACTGGATCCAGGGCTTCAGGAAACATTCAAAACAGTATCTTATACACAGGGCTGCAGGAAATATTCAAAACAGTATACTGGATCCAGGGCTGCAGGAAATATTCAAAACAGTATCCTGGATACAGGCTGCAGGAAATATTCAGAAGAGTATCTTATACACAGGGCTGCAAGAAATATTCAAAACACTATCCTGGATACAGATATTCAAAACAGTATCCTGGATACAAACTGCAGGAACTATTCAAAACAGTATACTGGATCCAGGGCTGCAGGAAATATTCAAAACAGTATCCTGGATACAGGCTGCAGGAAATATTCAAAACAGTATCCTGGATACAGGCTGCAGGAAATATTCAAAACAGTATCCTTGATACAGGCTGCAGGAAATATTCAAAACAGTATCCTGGATACAGACTGCAGGAAATATTCAAAACAGTATCCTGGATACAGGCTGCAGGAAATATTCAGAAGAGTATCTTATACACAGGGCTGCAAGAAATATTCAAAACAGTATCCTGGATACAGATATTCAAAACAGTATCCTGGATACAGGCTGCAGGAAATATTCAAAACAGTATCCTGGATACAGGCTGCAGGAAATATTCAAAATAGTATCCTGGATACAGGCTGCAGGAAATATTCAAAACAGTATCCTGGATACAGGCTGCAGGAAATATTCAAAACAGTATCCTAGATACAGACTGCAGGAAATATTCAAAACAGTATCCTGGATACAAACTGCAGGAAATATTCAAAACAGTATACTGGATCCAGGGCTTCAGGAAATATTCAAAATAGTATCTTATACACAGGGCTGCAGGAAATATTCAAAACAGTATCCTGGATACAGGCTGCAGGAAATATTCAAAACAGTATCCTGGATACAGGCTGCAGGAAATATTCAAAACAGTATCCTGGATACAGACTGCAGGAAATATTCAAAACAGTATCCTGGATACAGGCTGCAGGAAATATTCAAAACAGTATCTTATACATAGGGCTGCAAGAAATATTCAAAACAGTATCCTGGATACAGGCTGCAGGAAATATTCAAAACAGTATCCTGGATACAGGCTGCATGAAATATTCAAAACAGTATCTTGGATACAGGGCTGCAGGAAATATTCAAAACAGTATCTTGGATACAGGGCTGCAGGAAATATTCAAAACAGTATCTTGGATACAGGACTACTTCATCGCGATTAAAATTTGCCTTGGCGGTAACTACGCAAAGGTAGACACGGACGCTTAATTTCGAAACGTCATAATTTGCCTTTGTTTTGGGCAGTGCAAGAATCATTACTGTTGACAGGAGCAACAGCCCTAACGCTTTCAAATATCAATGGCTGGAGACATCTTCATGACACCGGTATCTTGGCTACGAATACGTGATTCAAGCAAGCAAGCAAGCAAGCGATGGACTGCAAAGTCACCGTTGTCGAGCATTTTCTCGCTAAAATACTGAAGAAATTCTCGCCTGTGGTCATGTTTCTGTGACAAATGTGAGATGAAACATTGAAATGTCAGCTCTGTTCACCCTGAATTTTCGTCGTTTGCGATAACATTGGTCCTGTGAAAATATATTTCAAATCTTTACCTACTGTATGAAGTCGTGCTTGGAATATACAGGGATACATATATTTAACAGCTAAAATATACTGTACCTATTATCTAGGGCATAACTCGCTTTAGCATTTTACGACAATGCGCAGCTATGGGAACGACATTTATTTGTCTTAAATGATAACTAAATTGGACTTCTTGCTTCACAAACAGTGGCGGTGCCAGCAAATTGCACAGGGGAGTGAAATGTTGAGGGGCTTAACGTTGCTATGGAATGCGTGTATGATGGTGGCAATATTAGAGGCTGAGCGGCCTTCCCTCCCCTTCCTAATGGCGCCGCCACTGTTCCAAAGCATTCAATACTACATCTTCTGCCTCATGATTTCTATGGACAGTGAAAGCACTAACAGAAAACAGTTCGTTGCTACAGATGCAGTTACAGCTCAAAGAACCACTAACTATTCTGGGTAACATTAAAACAACTTCAGGTGACTCAGGGTTTATACAAACAAGTGCAAGTTCAAGTAGCATACAAAAGATTATGAGCGGTCCCAAAGTTCTGCGAGCTACGACGCTAAGGCACAAGTCACAAGGAGAATGAAATAAATACACAAAAATTTAAAGCGGATGTGATACATAAAATGAATATCTGAGAGAAAGATTTTGCATCGCATTGAGGAACTTCTGAAAATCTTAAACTGATGTCTCAAACAGGGCAAAATCAAACGTTTGAGAAGAGAATGAACGACAGCGTTTGAGAACAGAACTAAATAACATGAAACGTTTGAAAGTAGAATAACATGAAACGTTTGAAAGTAGAATAACATAAAACTTTTGAGACTAGAATATAAGAAAGCGTCTGAGAATAAAAAAGGGTTTAATCTAAAATTCATATCCCAAATTAAATAAAACAGACCATTGTGAAATTAAAATTACATTGCGAACAAGAAGACTCACCAAGACCGAAATGCAGTTACAAGCCACTAAGGAAAGGTTAGGACACCGAGTATCTACTGTGGGATATATTATGACAGTGAAAGCAACACTCACGTAGGCTTGCTCGTCGTAAGTCCTTGACGGCAGCCACTGTTTTCTTACCCATGTTGTCGTGGCTACCTCCTGCCGCCGTGCTGTCCAGTGCTGGTCCCTACACCGCAGAGTCCTAACTGAGTGGCCGCAGCTGCACCCCGACCTTCACCTCAGCCGCACGGCGCGCAATGTAACCACACTCGACCGATATAATAATTATTTTCTACTAGACCGATTCTACTAGTTGTTACGACGCGATGAGCTTCACGAAACCCAGATACTTGAAAATGCAATAACACTCGACCAATATAAGAATTATTTTTTTCTACTGGACCAATTCTAATTGTTGTTACGGCACCCAAAAAGCGTAATTTCTTACGATACTGGACCGATATTACGGGTATTCGTTGTAGTGGACCGATTCTAATTGTTGTTATGACGCCTTCAGTTTCACGACACCCAGACAAGGAAAAATCGAATGACACTCGATCGATATAGAATATAAATTTTTTTGGACAGGATTATTCCCAAATATTACCAGAGCATCGAAAGGCTTCACCACACCCCAGCTTTGTGAAACTGAACGACGATGTAATTTCGATTTTTCTTTTATTTAGATTTCTTGTCCCGGACTGAAGCCAATTCTTACCGCCGCACCTAAAGCGTCGCGACACCTGAACAAGGTAAAATTTAGTAAGAAAGATGGATGTAATTCTTTTATGCTTCAACGAGGATGCTGATCTGTATTCACGACACTCGAATAATGCGAATTGAATTATACTCGACTGACGTAATTTTTTGTTCTTGGCCTTACGGTAATATTTTATTGATTCTTTAATATTTCAGCACTGGGGCGATTTAAATTTTTGGTAGAAAAATGCCGTACAAAGCTTTACGACAACCCACCGATGTAAATCTGTATGACAAACCTATTCAAGTTTTTATTCCCTATTCCATTAATATTTTTTAGTATCGAACCAATCCAACCTAACGGGCGACGACACCACCTTAAGCTTTACGACACTTAAACCTTGTAAATCTTACAATACTGGATGGATGAAAGTTCCTACTTCCAGTGATGTTATACCTCGACTTTTTTGGCGCTGAAACCAATTGGATTTTCAAGACAAAAACTCTGCCTAGAGCTTTACGACCCCCGAACAATGTTAACTCGTGTAATCCTCCTAGATTTACTTTTTTACTGTTTTCTAAAGAAGTTACTCGATCGATGTAATTTTAATTTGTCTTGAAACTGAGACGCATAAAAATCTCACGAAAAGGACACCGCCGCACAACGTCCTAACGCTGGAGTAAACAGCGACAAATATGTGACAATCCAACTTAAAATGTTGCCACGACACAATTTAAGTATTCGCCAAATCCGAATTTTAAAGAAAGAAAACAAGCAATGCAAGAACGACTAAACAAAGACGTTGCAGCCTGATCTTGAACCACAGTTACGATTCCCCCCCCAAAAAATCGAACTTTACGACACCCGAAAGTGGAATTCTGAAACTATGTGCCGCGTGGAGAAGCCAATGTTTTAAGACGTTTAATGCTGCTAATGCTGCCTAAATCCTCATAGCGCCAATAAGAATGAAAAATGCTACTCCTAAACTTTATAAATAAGCTCAAGACGGAATTTCTACCAGATAATGACACTAAAATGACAAAAAATTTCACGACGACACGTAATGTAAATTTTTACACCAGCGAAGTAGTAACGTCAAGTCGCCAAAGAAAGTCTGGATATAGAGCTATGCCAACTAGATTTAACACCTCGAAAATATCACGACGCTTGAGCGATTTCAAGCTTTACAACACTAGAGAAATTCAACACTTCACAATGAAATGTCCACCTAACCCTTGCGACAAGTTCGAGTTCGCAACCTAAAACCGCTCGACACTCGGATAACGTAAATCTTTACGACTCAGAACCTGACGTCATATATGGCAGTGAGAAGTGCTAGTAACTGTTGTAGCTAAACACTACTTCCTGGGTATCTTTGGAAGTAAGAAACTCTGAAAAAATTAGATATGTTTTAATTTAACATCAAGTTAAGTAAAAATATGTGTTAGTAACGTTTTAATTTAGCATCAATTTAAGTAAAAACTGTGTTGATAACGTTTTAATTTAGCATCAATTTAAGTAAAAACTGTGTTGATAACGTTTTAATTTAGCATCAATTTAAGTAAAAAATGTGTTAATAACGTTTTAATTTAGCATCAATTTAAGTAAAAACTGTGTTGATAACGTTTTAATGTAGCATCAATTTAAGTAAAAATTTGTGAATAACATGGTAAGGGCAATCGCTTCCCCAGAGAAGTGAGACTAGGGTATCTCCCACCCAAATGCGTAGCCAAGATTACACCAAAGTGGGACTCGTCTGATTGGTATGAGCTCTTCATCTTGGTGGACTCATTTGGCTGCTGAGGTCATATATGAATCATATAATATGTGAATAAGGAGCACGTTTGCTTGGGTGCCTAAATTAAGACTTTGAGGTATGACTCGTTCGAAGCTTCAGGTAGGTCCACTTTCTTCGACCCTTTAAATTGTGTTTCAGGGGTTAACCATAAATCGGTTACCTTTGAGGTTTCCAGAAACTAAATCCTGCTGTGTATAAAAAGAGCTGTCGAAAACTTCGGATAAATCAATCCTCAAAGGCTTGATTTCGGCACCCAACATGGCCTCCTCTGCGTATGTGTAAAAAAAAGTTTAAAAAAGGTCACCCCTTGGTTCTGATGGAAATAGGCGAGAATGAAGCAAAGTTACAGAAACTGACTAACTTGGTGGAACTTCAAATGGAACGCATTTCGACAAATTTTAAATCTACCTGCTAGAGGCGTTCGAAGTATCTCGTACTTATAAGGACACTCATTTTCAGTTTTCCCGCATCTGCACTTCACGTATTGTAAGTGCAAGATGCTTAAATTAAATCTACGGTCGCTGAAAGAAACTGGTGTAAAGGGCAAGTTCGCCTGGGCACAAAAATTAAGCCTTCGAGCCTTGACTTGTATATAACTTTAGACCGATACGCTGGCTTTGACCCGCAGAATTGGTGTCCAGGCGTTAACCCTTGATCAGCTAATCTTGAGACCTCCAGCAACTCAGTCTAACTCAGTAAAATGTAGTTCTTTGCTAGCTTAACTTTATAAGGTTACTTCTAGCTCTTGCAATACGATACAAGGGGAAATGCGGCCAAGAAGCCTCAAATCGACTTGCACCACTGCTTCTCACACTACCAGAGCTTTAAAACTCAAGAATAAGGACAAGAGAAAACTTTGTTTGGTGTATCCACTGTATGCGAAATAATAAATTATTATTACTAGAGTACCCGTGCTGTCAGAAATGACAGCCAGTAATTTGTGAAGACCCGCGTTCATTTAACATACTTTAATTAAAGCACTAATAAACTTTTGGAGGATACGCTACAGTGGCCAACTAAACCTATCATAAAAGATAAGCACTCTCTCTTTCAGTTCATCTAGCAGCACAACCGTTCCCGCCTTAGATATGACATGCAGAAAAAAAATTCTTACATTAGTAAGCACCAAAGCATTGCTGAATTGAAATATATTTCCCGCTGCGTATCCTGGCTACAGACGGATAAGTCTTTGGTACGTCTAAGTTTTCCTGCTAAAGCGAAAACTGCTCCGTCAAAGAAAGACAGCAAGCTGAAAGATTTAATTGCGTCTGTTGCCCGTGAAAAATCGTCGCTTCGTGTACTTCGTTGATCCTCTGCTGAATTTATGGGCCGTGAACTGAGAGCAAACAGATTTTGATTTAGGGAGAAAATTAATCAAAATAGCAGATTCAATGGCGGCCCTAAGAGAAGCAGCAAAATTTCTTTATTGTTTCGATTTCAAGAAGTGTTTCAAGCAAGAAGTTCATTGAGATGAAGGAATAAGGATCCCACTTTCGCCATCTTCTGCTACCTGGTCATCGATCTCCATGTTTACGCAAATTAATTACAAAATGTGTAACCTGGTCTATTTTTCGCCTATTTCGTTAATTGCGTGACACAAAACTTATAAATATGTAAACAAATAAGCACCCGACGGTGTTTATTGATTATTATCGAAACGACCGAGCCAGAACTTCTGTGTCTAGTTTCAGACAAGGTATGCCTTGAAGGATGAATTTCGGCGCCCAATCGAATACGTCCTACATGTTTTTGAGCAAACCCACAGTGATCAACGAAGAAAACTGGATTTCGCTCTCGTTTCTTAACCTAAATTTCTTCCTTTGATGAGGTAGCAAAATATTTGCATAGAAGTAACATCAATGTATCATAGATACGCTGATGCAGTTCACGGATTGACGGAGCATTTGTAAGTACGCCGGATATGTGAACATTTATCGTAGCATTTATCGGTAAAATCGAAGACGTGAGTCGCAATTACTGCTAAGCAAAGTCCCGCGGAGACGAGCGTCCATAAATCTCCCGGCCATAACTTCAGCGCAACGCTCCAGCCGTCAAAATTTAAAGTTACGACTCCGACGCCTCGCAACTGTTGTCATTGTGCTTCCGCTGTCGCGCCCGTTCAAGATGTACCTTCCGTCTGTTTCGTACCCTCGCTATCGACTCTTTCCCTCTCATCCGCCCCAATTCCTTAATATTTCCTAGTTTTTAATAAAGCTGAAACTAATTGTAGCTATTGGAAGTGTTAATGCTAAGCTTGGTGTTGCAGGATTGGATAATCAAGGATGGGGAGGTCACAGAGGCGATGATGACAAGCACCCACCGCGGCAGCCCACAGGCAACTGACACCTGACCTGCCCTCGGCGACCCCCTCGGATGCGAAGGAATTCCCTGCGTACATCACTGTAAATTCCCAAGACTGGCGGAAACTTCCCAAGGCTTTAATATGCTTGTATGAATAACTTAAATCAATCACCTAAGCCTCACCTTGCGGGTTTTNAACTGACACCTGACCTGCCCTCAGCGACCCCCTCGGATGCGAAGGAATTCCCTGCGTACATCACTGTAAATTCCCAAGACTGGCGGAAACTTCCCAAGGCTTTAATATGCTTGTATGAATAACTTAAATCAATCACCTAGGCCTTACCTTGCGGGTTCTAACATTGTTTCCTTAAATATACGAACACTTACAGCTTATTTATTGTCTATTCCCCTATATTCTGCGCAATAAAACGAACTAATTTATACCAAAAGCGTGTTAGCATTAGGTCGATATCACAAACTATTGAGTAAACTCCCACGCTTGAGGGAAAAATCCCAACGAGTTTATACGCCTGACACCTGTCGCCAGCGACGCAACAGGCAGAAACTCGGGGCTTCGGCTACCATTTTTCGTTCCTCCGGAACTGACCTGAAATTATTCATGGGAAAAGTTGAGCCGGCGGGCGATTGTTGCGGTAAAGTTTTTGAAGGCGATAACGGACTTTTTCTAGAAATGTTTAGTCTGGTTTGAAAGTTTTTGACTTCAGTGAACCGAAATTCAAAGTCTTGGTAGGCTGTCTGGTCTTTCTCTTTTTCATTCAGCTATCAACCTGTTTACTTTGAGCACGCGTTTAGGCTGAGTTAGAAGTTTTTCATTTTCCTTTCTCAATAGTTGCACTTTTATTAGAAATTCAGATTTTGATGCACAATTTCCTACTCCTACAGATCTTACTTTCATCTGTTCTTCCTCTCCTCTCCCGACGTACTCTTCCCATGCTCGTTGATTTGGTTGGGTACACCTTCGTGCATGGGTTCCACGTTTCAATTAATACATTGCACAGTTCATTTACAGAGGATAGTTGTGTCAAATTTGGGTGTTTGCGCTTCGCCCCTAAATTTCCAGGTTTGTGACGTCAAAATTACGTCACGCCACTGTGGAAATATCAAAGATTCCTCGCTGCAACAGTGGCGTGGCGCAATTGTGACGTCACAAACCTGGAAATTTAGGGGCGTAGCGCGTACACTCAAATTTGACACAACTGTCTTCTGTAAATGAACAGCATACACTATATATGTCACTTCTTTGGTACCCTGTGAGATCGCCTTTATTGTTGAAACGGAGGCGTAAACTACTCAATAATAATTGTAAGAATAATTGATCCAACCTCTTCTTGCTCTCAAAATAATTATTGTACTATTTCTTATTTTATTATTATGATTATTTTTTTAAAGCCTCAGTCTTAGCTTAGCAGTGTCCACACAGTAAACAAATTCTGCACTTATTTCTTCTAGAAATTTAAATTTAGATTCTACTTTCTAAATTCCCTTCAAATGCTGTACATAGCAGCATTTATTTTCAGTTGTACAAAAAACATATTTCTGGAGGATAAAACCTGAGTTGGGCGCGGCCCTACACCGCTCAAGTTGGGTGCGGCCCTACACCGCTCGAGTTGGGCGCGGCCCTACACCGCTCGAGTTGGGCGCGGCCCTATGACACCTGGGCTGGGAGCGGCCATAGGACACCTGGGCTGGCCGGGGCCCAAGAACAGCTGAGTTGGGGGCGACCCCATGACAGCTGACGTGGGCGCAACCCTATGAAACCTGGGCTGGGCGCGGCCTTATGACAGCTGAGTTGGGCGCGGCCCTAAGACAGCTGAGTTGGACTAGGCTCTATGACACCTGGGCTGGGTGCGGCCCTGTGAAACCTGGGCGTGGTGCAGCCCTGTGAAACTTGGGCTGGGTGCGGCCCTGTGAAATCTGGGCTGGGCGCGGCCCTGTGAAACTTGGGCTGGGCGCGACTCTCTCATTTATTGAAAGTTCTTTCTCCAGTACCCAGGTAGTTCTGGAGACTCTTTCGCATATATACGGGCATCTTGTCTACATTCATGACGCATACTAAGGAAGATGCAGACTGGCAGTTCTTTAGTATTGTTGCAAGAAAATGTTGGCTGAGTGATGACGTCACAGTCGTCATTTCTTAGCGTAAGTTGGTATACAGGATACCAGTTTCATCTACATAGCTCCAGCCGCTCGAAATCTCATCGATGCTTAATGGCTACAAAACTCTGAACAACCAAAAGGCTTTTTGAAATGAAATCATCCTGAGAGCCCTGCTACTTTGCAAGACATAAAGAACATGTTGTAGGTACCTTTCCCAAATTATATTTACGACTCGTCCAAGCGGCCGATAGTGGGGGAGATAGCCTGTACCGGAGTCTCGGAGAAATGAGGTATGCGACAACCTCGAGTTCGTATGGTTGAACTGGGGATTCTGATATTCCTCAGTGTTCGAGGCTCGCTTGTTCTTGATATAGTGTTGAGGAAACTGGTTTCTGATAATGTAATCAGACTCTCACGGGTGAGGTGACGAGGTATCAGGCTCGAGAGACTTTTAAACGACGAGGAGTAGGGAGCTATCCTGGATAACTAGAAAGTGAGCTTTACAGAGCTGGTGGTTCGGTTAACTAGGTGAACTTCTGTTTACCGGAGACAGGAAGGTTCCGTGAGGAGGTTCAAATTAAAAATACTGAGGTTCAGTACTTTGGGATAGTCGGGGAGTCACAGGACCAGTATCTGGTTGTCGGGCTTCATTAGCAAACCTCTTGTGTGAGTCATTCGTGCTTAAGGATGTTGCTCTGTAGTGACACATCGCCCTCGGAGAGATCTTGATGCGATTATAGAGAAGCGGACTACCGAGGGTAAAGACAGGAGGGCTGAAGCAAGTTGGGTTGCCATCTAATGCGAGCCCTATGCTAAAGGAGAGCCCTAGCGTAGTTGATGGATCGAATAGCTAGTTGCTAGGCTGAGGTCGAGAGCGCTCTACCTTCAAGTAGAAGGTTATCTGCGAGTTCAATAGGCAGGGAGGGGTCTTGTAGAATTTAGTGATGCTAGAAGGACGCTCCTAGAGGTCACGTCGCGGTGTTGGGAGTCCTGGTAAGAGGCTCGAAGGCTGTTAGATAAACGAAGGGTGAGATCATTGGGAACTACCGATCGCAATACGGTAATTCAATACTGTAAGTGTGCCTATCATATGCACGGTCGAACAGTACTGCCGGACTTCGTTTATGTTTAATGGAGCTACATCTTCCGTAAAGGACTGCTCAAGTCCGTATCAGAGGAGCCTCGAAGAGGCTGGAAGAAGACTTCAGTAATAGGCGATACGGCCGTAGCACCGTACTACTTCGGCCATCGTGGTGGCAGTAGTCTGTGCTTTTGGAGGGCAGTTGTTGTTCGTGATGAGCTCATTGTATTGCTTGCTTTGGGGTGAGAAGGATACTTGCAGAAGAACGGCTCTGAGCGTCGTATGACGCTCTCACAAGTAGTTGATAAAGATCGCAAGATCCTATATGTTGGTGGTTAGTAGGGCTATATAAAGAGTGGGGATGCACATGCGTGCTTCCAGAAAGTGCCGTTAGGGCCAGAGTCTACTCTGGAAGAAGGTGAATTTGGTGACCTACGGTACAGGACGGGGCAATCGTCCGTCCGTCTTGAGGTCTTGAGGCGAGGTCTTGAGAAGTATACTCTCCGGTAGACGAGGGCTCCTGCTGGGTATTCCTTATTACTGGCTGGTGCATGATAAGGTAGTTAGAGGAGGTCGTGAAGGCTCGGGAGGTATTGGTCCGTAGAAGTTTGAGACATACCAGAGGAAGGAGTAATACGAGATGTGAGAGCACTGAGGATGAGAACTGACCTTGTCTGCTCGTAAGCGGCTGCGTTGAGCACCGAGACGAAGCCCTTCGAAATAGAGCGGAGAGCTCCAAGAACTAGGGGGAAGTGGAGCCAGCGGTGTTGAGAGTGGAGCGCCCGGCGTAGCCGGGTAGCGAGTTTAGAGAATTTAAAACATAGCGAGTCCCTTCCCGTGCACCTTAGTGAGAACGTGCGAGGTAGTAGAACAAGTCCAGTTCATACGCTAGAACAGATCGAGGCACTGTAGGACTCTCGTATGCTCGATGCTCTGGAGATTAAAGGGTGCAGGCTTTGAGGCCCTCCAATAGTGGTCAGATTCGTAGGCATGGCCGACACAAGTTCAGGTTAGGTGAAGGGCTTCATGAATCTTGGAGCAATGAATTCCGGATCTTGTCCGTATGATCCTAGTATGCTCCACAGTTTGACCATTAGGAGACTGAATATTGGTCTGACGTTGGTAGTCGAGAGTTCAAACTGTACGATGGGATCGGTGCCGCCGTAATCGAGGTTAGAGCGGTCGAAAGGCATTTAGGGGGTTTACCTTTGCAGATCCCAACTGTACTGTAGTAGAGGGTTGATGGTCGCGGAGCAGAGCAATCGTAGGCTGACTGCCGCGGGGTGAGGTTGTGGGACAATCCTTGAGCTGCCGCTCCCAAGTGCTCTTTTTTTTTTGTATGTGTGTGATTTCACCTGTGGTCTTGGTCTTTCAAAACCGGCAATGGGAGAGGACACCAACTCGTAGAGTTGGGTGTGTTCTCCTGTGCCCTGAACGTAAAGTCAATTTTTTTTACTTGGCGCCATAGCCAACGCCCCGCAGGAGCTGGTCGACCTCACAGGCCGAAGCATGGAGGCCGGCTGAGAACTGCACTCTGCACAGTAAAGACTGCACTGCCCCAGCTCAGTGTTGCCCTATCAGGGCAACGATGGCAACACTTCGCAAGAGAGAAGGGGGTACGAGTATGAAGTTCCTCTCAGTATAGGCTGTATAGCCCGAGGCTTTGTGCCGAGAGGGAACTCCAATTCCTCTGCCGTTGAGAGTGAGGTACTATTGCAGACTTGGACGCCAAGCCAAGTCCATACCAACACTCTCAACACTTATCATATTCAATTTGTTTTTCTTGGCATTCTAGATAGGCAGTGGGAGAGGACATCAACTCGTCGAGTTGGATGTGTTCTCTCGTGCCCAGCAGGTAAAGTCGGGTTTTTTTTTTACGAGACTAAGCTCGCCGGTGGTAAGGTGCCCAGTGAAGTCAGGAGGAGGCACCTGGGTACCTGCAAGCGGGCTGGAGTCAGGAGAAGCACAGCGGCGTTATGTAGGCACTATCGTCTCTCGCGACGATTTTGCGTTCACGTAAGCTTTCCTGCGCGCGCCACCACTAAAATAAACACTACCTAGGCAATCCTAACCTGGCCAAACCTAACCTACCCTTACCTAACCTAGCCTCCTTACCTAACCTTCTAACCGAACCTAGCCTTACCTAACCCAATGTAACCTCTCTAACCTTACCTAACCTTACCTAACCTTACCAAACCTAACCTAACCCACCTTAATCAGCGATACAGCGGGCAGCGCGGCGCACCAACGTGAACGCCTCTCACGCGCACACGATCTGCGCACGCAAAATCATCGCGAGAGACGATAGTGCCACCCGGCGGCCCCCTGCTCCGTCCAGCCCGGCAGCCGCCCTCAACGCCATCTTGAGCGCGCGGTTTGAACGCAACCCGAAAGAGAGAAAACTTTTAGCAGGCCGCAGCTTACGAGAAGTTATCATTAGTAATTCTAATTAGGATTTGATTATGATACTTCTATATCAACCGGGGCTTATGTCCTACATGGTGTGACGGAGTGAGAGGTGGGAAAAAGTATTATAAAATGCATGACTGCCATATAATGCTGGATTCTAGCATGTGAAGCACTTTTGTGTAGTTTTCTTAAATTTTTATCCAAAATACAGCCAATATAAGGTTCCGCCTAAAATGTATATGTTTAAGCTGGCCGAAAATTCCACAACACATTGTTGGGGCACTGAGATCGCACGTCGCATTCACTGCTGCACGGGGTAACACTGTGAGGGTAACACCTGCGTCTGATTGCAACACGCCCCAGCAGTGACACATTTCCCGCCCAGCGAGCAGGTCACTTGCGTGTTGGTAAACCAAAGATGTAAACAGGCAATCCCTATCCCCTCCCTTCCAGCCACTCTACAGAACAGGAAGTTTATGGTAGGTACAGAAGCGATTCCTCGAGGAGAGAATCCGAAAATAGTGGCAGCAGCCGACGCACATAGACCAGCAAAAAAGGTGCTGTACAGTCAGATGGGGTAAGAAACGACCACACCCAAAAAAAAATAAATAATTATTTGCAGTACAGGGTGGAAACAAACACTGAAATGACTGGAAATAAATGCTCTAACAGATTCTGCCTTCAAATTTTATCCAGCGATTTTTGAATGCATGTATGGGGCGGTGTTTTTTTTTTTTACCCAACGATAGCTGCGATCGTTTCCTACCTCATCTGACTATACGATTTAGTGGGTAGGAATTTCAACTGTACAACTTCTGGATATCTTATGGTATTCACGAATGGAAATGCTTCATAAACGCAAGGGTAACAGGCTCATTTATAAATCGTCATCTTCACACCCCCCGCAACTAAAAATGCACTGTAGGTATTGTAGGAAGTGGTTCAAGCCTCCCTTAACACTGCCGAGGAGTGCGGTAATCAAAACCCAATTGGGCTACCGCAATCTTAGCAATGATGAGTGTTACCGGGAGCGGCGGCGACCACGCTATCTTCGACGAGCGAAGAAAGTAATATCACTGCTAGGATCGCGTATTATGAGCTGGATATGGTGGAAAAACCGCAATCATACCGCGTATTTACAAGCTGGATATGGTGGAAAAACCGCAATCATACCGCGTATTTACAAGCTGGATATGGTGGAAAAACCGCAATCATACCGCGTATTTACAAGCTGGATAT
>LQNS02277813.1:8000351-8016503 GCA_001587735.2 Parhyale hawaiensis | reverse complement strand
CCATGTCAGTTGTGGAGTCCTACGAGGTGGACCCTGCCAGGCTCGACTCTCATGAGGACGTCCTGGAGAACAGAAAAAATCTCATCGCCCTCACTGCCAAAGTCTTCAACGCCATCGTGTCTTCTGCTGACAAGTGAGAACAACGGCGTTTGTTTTGTGGCCTGTGACGGGTAGAAGCACTTTGGCAGAGGCCGCGTGCGTTGCTAGAAATGCTTAAAGTTGTCGACTAAAGTTTTTGCTAGCTGTTTCTTTCCCGCTCCTTCGCAGAAAATAAATCGTAAATAAAGCTACTCACAACAGTAGAAATCGTTTGAGCTACAAGCTTTTCAGTGGAGGGTCACGAGTACAAAAACGTTGGGGACTTTGATCTGAAGTAGCTAATAACTTGCTTAGGCGTGTTGTAATGACAGCCCAGTTGGGCTACTGCAGCATGAGAAATGGTAACCGTGACGCAAAATGAGGTTATCAGAGCGCCGTATATCGCCATGAGGTGCAAGTTAGCAGTAATGATATTCCGTGTTATTTGTAATTTCGTTTACAAAGCTTTAATTAGCTAAAGCTTACATACTTACTCCGGGCTTGAGTTTACTCGTTCCTTTTCCTAATTTTTATGTTCTGTTCATTTGAAATAAATGTTGCTGAGCGATGAATTTCGTCACCGCAACCCGTGTCGCAATCACCGTCACCGCCTTCATGGTTATGATTGCGACATAGCTAATTTGTGAGCAGCTGGGTCTCCTGTGCAGCACCTGTTACTCTGAATTTATTTAATTACAACACGCCTCAGTTGATCGTTATATCCTATTGCTTGTTGATCTGTTGAGCACTATCTTGCTGGGTGTCTACAAGGTAGTACAGTAGTAAAAAGTAGTAAAATCTGAGAGGTAGTAAAAAAGTAGTAAATAGTAGTAAAATTTGCTGCTGAGTAGTAAATTTATTTCTATTCACTGAGCAAAACCGTGATTTGTATAAGTTTATTTCGGCAGGGTACTATGGGATACATGGTCCTATATTAAAGGGAGTTGCCATTCCTCCGGCCCCAGTCGTCCATTATTTGTTCGTTATCAGTTGTAGTTTAATTATTTCTCCTGCATCCCAGAAGCTAAAAAAAAGTTAGTAATTCTTTTATGCTCCTGAAGGAATAAGGATGTGTGTTCATTTTGCCAGGATCTAGTTATTTTAGCATGGTTTCAGATTATTAAAGCATATTTTGTTTTACAATAAGTAGATAGCCAAACAATAATATTGTTTAATAAAGGGTGTTACACCCCATTTTTTCAACCTTATTCCCCATTCTTTTATTGTGGAGGTCGAGGCGGCTGTAAGGGGAAACGTGGACGCCACAGGGTCCTCATTTGAGGTTCCCTAAGATATAGTTATGCAATTATAAGGTAGTAAAATCTTGCGTAGGAAAGGTAGTAAAAAGTAGTAAAAGGTAGTAAAATATGGTTTTCACATTTTTGTAGACACCTTGTGCTTTGTTCTGCTGTAGCCTTAAAATAAAGGAAAACAGATTTGGTCAATTTCTTCACTCGCAAGAAGGTAATCTTCTGTTCTCGAGATGTAACTGTATTTACTCAGACATCGCACTGTAATAGCGGATGCTTTCCCAGCAGCACATTCGCTTTAAAGAAGAGAAAAGATGCCCAGCAATACTCGTTCTGTTCACCCGTTGCGTAGCCTGGCTATGCAACTCGCCCTATTAGAAAGTTATCTGCTACCAGCAAAGCGAATAGAATGCTATAAAAAATGAAAAGCAGTTGGTAGATTTGATAAGGGTGAAATGATTCACATTTGTTGTCAAATATTTATTATCCTTCAATCTGTTATTAATGAAGAGCGTAAAACACGAAAGTAGGAACAACGTTGTTAATACTATAGATATCTGAAGAAAGAGAAAAGCAGAAGAGAATAACCTGAGCCAAGGACTTGATCGTATTAGCACGATTAGTTGCTGTAAATCTGCAGAGCTCAGAGATATTAAGTTAATCAGAGCGTGAAAGATAATAAATTTGGATGGCCTCTAAAACATTAGCTGTGATTCCTGGATGAGTTTGTAGCTGTGTAGGGTGCTGCTCCCAATGTTCATCAAGACAATTTTTAAACGTATTGACTGTGCAACGACAACTTCGGAGAGGACTCTATCCAAATATTCTCTATGACGTGTGGGAAAACATGCTGGCTGTGACAATGAAAAAATAAAAGAAAGAAGAAACATGTATTTTCTCATTAGATGCAGTGTCCAACGAATTAGGGCTCAGCACCCCAAGAGAGTTTTTCGAGCTTTATGCTTGAGTTTCTGGTGGTTGTTGGAAACATAATTAGAGTGAATCTCAGCCGTTACCTTGGGAAGCAGTTGTAGCGTGCAACTCAAACTTTGGCAAAAATCTTGACAAAGTGAATAGCTTGTAGCCAGTTTTCCGCTGCTATGCTCATTTTCCCTTGCTCCTTTTCAGAATTGTGTAAGCCTGCGATAGCTTTTCTTGGATCTTTCAGCAATATTTATTCTCATTGTTTCATCTTTTCAGAGACGAGGAAGGTTGTGGAGAAGGAATAGAAATAGAAAAGTTTGAGCGGCCGCTTCTAGTGGGTTTCCATCGCTAGAGGTTTCTGGAAATTTCTGTGACGCCATCACTCTTTTCCGCTTCTCTGGGAGGGGTTAGGTTCCTTCGGGCGGTCAGAGCCACAGTACCTCAGATCGTCTTGGATCTTAGCACAGGCAACATCTCCTTCCCCGCAGCTCTTATCTTCCAGCGCAGCGCCTCTCGTCCTGTGCTAATGTTTGCCTCTTCTCATATGTATGCCCTTAACTAAGTCGACCATCTCGGCACATTGACAGGACAACGAAGTAGCTCGGAACTAAGGTCATCTTTCCTTCATCACGTCTATTCTCCCTGCCAACGTCTGCATTGGGAATTTAGTTTCGGGTCGTTACTCGATGCTCGTCCCTCGAAAGCTCGGGCCCGAGGCTCGATACCCGGAAACTAGTGTCAATCTTGCGGCAGGAAATTGTTTGGGGAACAACTGGCGGTTCACATTCGAAGCTCCTAGCGTCCGAACCTCAATTCTTGAAGTTCGATGTTCAGGAGGGGGGAGGCTATTCCTACGCCGTCGAAGTCGCGTCACCCTTACATCTCCCACATGATGATGACCACATAGGTGGTCATCGACACGTCGAAGTTCGGAGCCCTAAAGCTCTCAGCTTGAAGGCGCGAATCTCGGAAATCCTAAGCCCGCAGCCATGCCCCCAAGCCCACGGCCCTAGTTTTGGCGGTTATACCCGCGGGCAGGTAGGGACTAAAGATCCCAGACAGCTGAGGCCTGTGGCATTCAGCGCGCTGGGTAACCCCGGGTTACGCAGTGTGACCTCGAGGGTAACTCCGTCTCCAAAATCCGTGTCGCATTGAGCTGTTTACCGTCAATGAGACACGTCAGGGTAACCCGGTTTCACGCAAACTCGTTACCCTGCAAAATAGGTGGGTAGCGAGCGGAGTTACACAGTGTTGATACCAAGTCTCGCCACATATGCATCGAATAAATATGCGCAATACTATGTTTTGTGACTAGTGAAGACGTATTTTTCTCATATATTTACTACATGTGTTATTATTTTGTTACTGTTACTAGGTTATATTCGTCGCAAATAAAACCAAATATTTATTTATTTAGCTGAGTGTTTAAATATTTCGATTGCGCTTTTTGGTTTGTTTACGTTTTGAGATCTCACGAAGTTGGTTTATTGAGCTTATGAAGAATAGCCTTCAATTGGTGTAATTCATCGATTTCTTATAGTAGAAAGATCTGCAGGGGCCTATCACGAAATTTTTAGAGGCTATTTCATCAAAATTAGCAATAATTACGAATAAACGTCTGTGTTTACATTGGGTTTGTTTTTGTTTTGGTTGCTTCGGGTTTACGCTTTGGGAAATCCTGTCTCATTCACCTCTATAATATCGTAACACCGAGTGAGTAACGCCGCGTAACACCGAGTAACTCTGAGGCAATCTGATTGCAACAGGCCTCTAACCTCCACCCCTGTTAACCTCCGGTGCCCTACTCTCCATCTCGCGCTTTGCTCCCTAAGTTTCAGCTCCAGTCTTCTTCACGCCCGTGAAAAAATACGTTACCGCTTTCTCTTCACGTCTAGCTGTCATAGAATATCCTGAGGGTTCTTTTTCTTTTGCTTTCAGTGATTCGTTTGCAGTTGAGATTATATACCGCTATGACATAACAAAGTCAATCCTGTCCGATTAGCTGTATTTTCTCGAACCAGGATTAACTTGACTGGTACCTATGGGAAGGGCTGCAACACAGTATACGAATATACCAAGTCGAAACCAGCTCATAGACACAAGTCCACCTATTCAGATATAATATTCAATAACTCTTTTTTCTTGAGTTCAATTCCTTAGTCTTTTTCCATGGTATCAGTCTACTTATTTCTTGGGAATTGAGTCTCTTATCTTATCCGGAATGGCTCTTGCCCTTAATCTAATAAAGGTGAAATAACACACCTAATTACGTTTTTAGTCTCACGACTGAATAAATCTTTTTTTTTTTCGTTTATTCAAAAGAATTGATCATTCAAGAGTTGTGATTGGCAGCGTGGAAGACGCTGCCCAAGTAGTTTAATTGAAAGCACAGAATAGTTAATCACTCACAGAAGAAATCACATACAACATAAGGACAAGGTTTAAATGATTGAATTCTATTTCGGGTGACGGCTACAATTTAACGCATGAGACATTAACTGAAACTCGTAAGCGAATGCAACTATAAGAACAAGCTAAAATGCAACAAATAACTCAAAACTCTGAGATCAGACGACCTCAGGCAACTTGAATCCGTGCGCAGCTTAGAGCGCCCCTCAACAGGGTAATCAAAGGTTAAATACAAAAGCAACACAAATCTAACGATGCAAACGGGAAAACTCAAAAACGCTAAAGAAATTAAATATTAAACTCAAAAACTAAAACACTAAAACGATAAGTACTGAACAGGAACCCTGAGATTATTCAAGGAAAATATTTCTATCAGCACTAACAACTGTTTGATATCTGCCACAAGTTCTACTATACTCAACCTTGTCAGAGCGGGTGTAAGGAACGAGCACCGAAAGAGAGGAGGGAGAGCGATATTCCGTCGCAGCTAGCGAGGTACGCTCTTTTATAGCTGCGACTTGCTGACGTAATCGTGGTCGAGGTCGCTGAGTGCACATGCACCAGCTCCATGGTATACCCAGTTGGTTTTTCCCCAAGGCTATATGTTGCTGATACCAGAGCCCTGGCACGCACAAAGCACATGCTGGGAAATCTTGTGTCTTGATATGTCACGTGTCGACGACCAATTCAGGCGTAAACACGAGTATGGGTTTCCTGTCCACTTGTTATTGAGTTTTGCCCTGTGCTGATAACTGCCGAGGCCTCGTTTCCGGGGTCCGGAAATTGCGTCCAACTTTGGCTCGGGGCGACGGAGGCGATTTCCTGTTTGTCTGCTACTACGTTTTTCCTCTGGCGATGCACCCAGGGGTCACGTGAGTGAGGCCGGATGCACCTGGTTTCCGGAGCAAGCTTGTTTTCGCCGCTCTCGCGGCCAGCGCGAGTGAGCCGATTTTCTGCCCTCCGCTGTTGGGTTTTGCCCACAGCTAGCCTGGCCTTGCCCGATGTATATTTGGCTGCGGGGTGCCTCGCTGCTCCGGAAGCCACCGTCGTCTCTCTCTCTCTTAAGGGAGTTAGCTTTTTAACATGACACGTGTTTTTTAAACATTGACCGTTATACTATTACTACAGGCTCACGTTCGTCGACATATTAGAATAATAATAATAAAACTATATCTACAAACATGCTAGAGCATGTTCTCAACGTATTCTTTTTATAAAAAGGAATCAGACCAGAAAGAAGAGGTGTTCAAGGGAAGAGCTGAAAATAATAATAAAAACTTTATATAGGAAAGAACGTAAGCAAGAGATAAGCTGTCAAGTTATTTGAGAAGGATTTACTATCCACCGAGCTGAATCCCTAGGTGGTTTTATATCCTAATGCACGAGTAACAAACACAAAATTAATATTAAAAATGATATTAATAGAGAGAGCTTAGGTTGAGGGTAAGCGTCAGAACAGTGGTGAAAACATTAAATATACAGTTTATAGCGAAGTAATGATGGACACAGACGGTGTACATCATTTTCTGAGAAAGAAATGAGTAAACGTAATATTATTCAGTGGAATCTGGTGACTGCTTTTTGGTTCGAATAAATACTTCATTGGCTGAAGGCCGTTTTAACACAGTGCTACGCTTAGCAAAGGGCCGCGCGAGCACATAGCATTTTTGTTGGCCTTCTCTCCGAAAGTACACCTAGTATTCGGAAGTGTCCTAACGGTACCATGTCAAGACTCTTTAAGCCGAGAGCTAGATTTTCACCTCTCGTTCCCCACCTAGTCTCGAGTCTGCTACGGGCGAGCAGGGAAACAACGCGGAGTTTGTATCACTCAAGTGGAGAGCCCTGTCGGGGCCTCCCACATGAGAGAAAGTAGAGTCCTGCGGACTAGGTCTACATTCTCGAGTGATCTGCAACCTTGGTTCATATGGTTGATTTAGAGAACCCACGAACCTTACTACTTCCCTCTTCAGCAGGAAGAGCGACCATCTACATCATGCCCCGCAGAAGCTCTCATAACCTCTGTACAGAGTTGAGCCCTCCTTCGTAGGCAGTTTAGTAACCACAATAACTAACACATGTTAGATAAACATCCACCGGTGCAGCTCAGCAACTGTGCCCTTTAGAGAGTCGAAATGCCGTCAACCAAGTCCGGCCATCTCTGCTATCTTCCGTAACAGTCGAAACTCCCTCACTACTCAGGAAGCTCTCTACTGGAAAGAAAGTCTCCGCCGTAAAGAGTTGAGTACTTACAGTGGATAAGCCAGGTTAACGCGGGGCTTCGGGTCAGGCTTAATTGCGCCGCCCGAAGAACTTAAGACACGCTTTCGACCAAGGCCAACCGTTTATTAAGGTACTCCAGGAAAGAGCCAACACCTTAGACTCCTCGATATCCAACTTAGACTATGTCGTTGGTGTTATATACGCGTTTCGCACAGATAACATTCCAATGTGTTTGCCTTAACTTTCAATGTATAGACGCAGTCTTAGTGTCATGCGAAGTCATGCCGGGCGGATGTAGCCACCGCCGGTTTCTTTCAGGTCACCGAGCTTCTAAGATAAAGAACTTAAAGGTTTTATTACACCGAGCAAAATATGCCGGTGTACCAGCACTGCCTCTGAGTGACATGCGTACTTCTCAGGACTTTCCGCCGGAACCTACATCGGTAAAAGCTGTCTGTCAAAGCCTGTAGCCAGAGTCTCGAATATATTTGTTATGCTTATAAACATAAAGTAATTTACCCACGGACTTCCGACTTGAATCCGGCGGAAGCTACCAATGTTCTTATGAAGCCGGGATTTATACGTATTTAAGGCGTTTGCACGATCAAGCGTCAGCTTAATTCGGTACTTGACATTGCAGTACCAACATTGCCTACGGCATTCTGCTTATAACACTATTCCGATGTAGACCTTGTATTCTATAATCTGCATCTATCAAGTAGCATGTTGCTACTTATCATTGGATCATATCTTCTAAGTCTTGTATAATAAGATGTAAATAAACAAGATGATCTTGACGGCATTCCTTCACCATCCAACCTGTAGCCTGATAACTATACTCGGCCTTGACGTTCACTCTCACAACCAAGTAGCTACAGGGACGAACTCAACACGAACTCCAATTACAATGTCACCTCGCCAGAACAGTTGGTTCCTTAGAACTTCGTATTTTTCCAACCTTCATCACAGTTCTTCTAGCGCGCAATAAAAGCGTCGACATCTTGGGAATTAGGATGAGGTGAATCGCCTCCCTGACTCTCATCTTCAAAATAAGAAATAGCTGTCTCCTAAGGTCAATACTGGGTATACCTCAGAGAACGAATCCATCTTACGGCGACTCCTATCTACTCTGAAGACCCCCTTAATTGGTGGCCGAACCGCGCAGAGCCCTCAATACAACGCTCGCTGCGAACGTCGAAGTCTGCCCTTGGTAAGACCGTTTAGGGCAGTCCCGCACCTCTCTAAATACACGTACTCCAGACCGACCTGTCGTTCCTAAAGTACCAATTATCAGGATTATGACGACGGTGGGTATGCCGTCGACGTCACCAGCTTCTGAACTCTAATACACGGACGCCTCACCCTTGCCAGTATCTACGTGCACGTAGGAACCACCGACGCCCACTCACGAGGTCCTATCAGAGGACCCAGAGATTAGTATCAGTTGAACCCCTGTCGACCACAAAGCCTTGCATTCGACAAAGGTAGCTGCTGAAAAATTGGGAGCAGTTTACTTCTACTCCGCTTCCAATCTACAGCCCAGCAGCTCAACCCCAAAGGGGATTCTTTCGTTTCATCTACCGTAAGGATGCCGTTGGCCCTCTGAGGCAGCACCTCCTAGCCTACCACACCTCGATTGTTCCTACCAGAACGACAGAAAGCCTCTCGCTTCTTATTCAGCTCGTAAGAAAGACTTCACTGAACCTGGTTTCTTGCTCTCTCAGGCTCACTCTCTAGCAGGATCATATCATCTTGGTATCGTCTAGCCCTTTCTTCCTTTTTCCAGGCTATACTGCTCTATCTAGACGTAGCCAGGTCATACTACAAAGTTAATACTATCCGGTCCCCGTAGTTCCCCAACGAAGCACACCTACCCCAGCTTACTTCGACGACTGGATCATCTTCACGGGCTCGCAGTCAGTCGGTGAGGACACTTACCACCTCTGAGGTACTCTTGCGGAGACCCGGCCTTCTCATGCCTTCATGCCTAAATTCCAAACTACTATGAGATCCCAGTAGCTCGAGAGTCCGGTAGATACAGATGGAAAGAACACCGGGGCATACTCTCTCCAGCGCAACATGGACTGAACTCTCCTCCCGGTCTCCTTACAACCCCCGCTAACTTCAACTACTCGATGATTCCCCGCTAGGAACAATTGAGCTCTTTTTCTTTCCGCATCTAGAACAAGCACTTCTGCCTGGGACCATCGTGCCCTTCGCCAAGCAGATGGAATTCTGATGTATGTCTCTCACTCCGACCTTCGCCGGTCGGTCGCCTCTTGACTGGCGAAAGAAGAGGAGGAAAACACTGAGATACAGCCCTTCAGGAATTAGTCTCCACGTGACTAATCCTTCCGTTTACAATCGTTACGGGAGTCTTTTCCAGAGTCTTTCCACTGAAAGAGAAGAGCCTCAAATCCAAGGCTGTAACTCAGCTCCGCTTTGCTTCAATGTGGATGCCTGGAACCCTCCCACTCTTCCTCCGGAATGAGATCTTCCATCGGCTGGCGAACCTACGAGGCTCGACAGAAATCAACCCGATTGCTACAACTCGGGACTCCCTCGACTCCTTACCGGTTCTGATATCTATGGATTGCTGCTGCCTCGCTCGGGTCAAGTACCTCTGACCCTCATTTCTTTTCATTTCAGCGAAGAGGGCCTCGCCTCGGTAATGCTCAAACATCAAACTACGGAAGATCATCCGAGACTGATCTGATCCCCCCCTCATTCTGGTGGGAAATTCTCATCACTTACGAAGATGACTGTCCCTTGAATTCTCGCACTACGTTAACTTACAAGCTATAAGTAGGTCCACCGTGGTTCACTCCTTCCTAGCAACCTCCCTCTCCTTCCTTATGGGTGGCAGTTGCTCCGCTCACCTAACATACAAAGTTGCCCAACGGGCTTCAGCCGAGAGTCATAAACCGCCAGCTTCCCTGACTCGGGCAACAGAGCGAGCGAATCAGCGACCACAGAAGCTTGTCCACGGTCGTCAAGCCATCCTCCCCACCTCACCAAGGGTCCTATCTTAACCAAATCCCACAACCTCCGCCTCCGACCCTGGCCATAGATAACAAACATTCTCCGCCCAGCAGAGATCTCATACAGAACTTGGTCTCCATACAAAAAGACCCTCCACATAAATACCCCGAAAATTGGAGCAATATGCTCAATCTGTCTCACCACGGCATCCATCTATTCATCAACAATGCTGCAACCCAATTCGCGATCTATAAACTTTTCTGCAGATCCCTCACCTTTCGGAACAAAATCCCCTTCCTGGTCCAGCTACTGAAGAGCCGGAACCTCAGGATCCAAGCTTTCAGCATCTCTGCCCTACCATACACCAGAGTAAATGTCCTAAGCCGGTTCTCTCATCCCCTCCGGGAAGGAGAATTATCACAAAACCTCTTCCATCTGCTGACAATCTGGCAGGGTCCGATGGAAATTGACCTGACGGCAACACACAAAAACGCCGAGCTCACCACTTACCTCTGCCCTCACCCGGACCCGAGGGCGGTAGGATCTATCGCCATCGCCTGGGACTGGAACCTCATTCCGATGCGAAAAACAAACATCGGACATACAAACACCACGGCGTCGCCATTCTCTCATGGTACCCAGCAAAACCGTGGTTCCCTACATCCTACATCCAAAACAGGTCCAGCCACCAATGGCACCTCTCCCTACTGGACATAACGAGAAATGGACGAACCGCCTCCGAGAAAGGGACCGAATTTTCTAAAGGAAGTCTTCACCTCTTCTTTCGGAGATATGGTGGCAACACCCCTCCCCTCAGCTCACCGGGTGTCAACGTCGCGCCAGGGCCAGTCCGTCTGGAAGGCCGTCAAGAATTGGCACAAACCTTGATGGAATTCCTTATCGCCTGTGAGGACGACAGATATCTGGAACCTCGCTCTACTGTAAACTGCAGATCCCAGTCCGAGCTCCCGATGCTCCACAATTTCGGGATCGACGGGTAAAGTCATGAAACAACTGGAAGGAAACAATATCATCACACAGTTCCAACACGGCTTTCGTAGATCCCATTCTACTGAGACGCAACTGTTACTGACTGTGAACGATATTGCCATGGCTTTCAACAACAAAGTCCAAGTCGACGCCTGTGCTCAACTTTACTAAAGCATTCGACAGGGTTCTTCGCAATAGACTCCTAAATAAACTTAACTTCTACGGAATCTCAGGGAACACAAATAACTGGATACGAGCTTTCCTCTCAAATAGAACACAGAGAGTCATAATCGACAATGAGTCATCTGCACCTTGTGATGTACTGTCGGGAGTCCCACAGTGCACTGTTTTGGGGCCCATATTTTTCTTGTGTTATATAAACGACATGCCGGAATGTATATCCTCAGAGATCAGGCTGTTTGCTGATGATGCCCTCTTGTACCGAGAAATTAAGACAGCTGCTGATCAGGAGTCGTTTCAGAGCGACCTTGAAGCACTGGCAAGATGGGCCGAGACATGACAGATGGAATTCAACGCTAAAAAATGTCATATTATGCACTTTTTTCGGTCTCTCTCACCACAGGGGAAAATATATTCTCTGTGTGATGAGGAGTTGGAAAGGACAGCGAACCACCCCTATCTTGGCATCACTTTAGACGACAAACTCACCTTCAACAAGCATATTGATGACCTGACCTCGAAAGCAACAAGAACACTGAACTTTCTGGCGAGAAAGCTGCACAACTGCCCTGCTGGGACCAAAGCAAGGGCGTATGATACATACGTGAGACCAAAATTGGAATATGCATCCACAGTGTGGAGCCCATATACTGTACTAAGAAGACCATTGAGAAGATTGAGCGTATTCAGCGGAGGTCGGCGCGTTTTGCCACGGGAAGATATAGACAGATGGACAGCCCAACGGAGATGATGAGTGAGCTCGGGTGGAGCAGCCTAAGAGACCGAAGAGCCGTAAATGACTTAGTTATATTCCACCGTGAGGTGCATGGCAAGGTTGCAATCCCAATTGGCGATATTCTTGAACCAACCCGAGAGAATATGAGTAGGCGAGGGAGAGCAAATCAACATACCTTCCGACCCAAGCATGTTGAAGTAAACCAGTACCGGCATTCGATCTTCGGGAGGACCATCTTACCCTGGAACAGCCTACCACGGGATATAGTGGAAAGTGACACACAAAGATCAGCTATCGGCGAGTGCCTTAGACTGATGTGAAATATCGGGTGGCTATAGTGGAAACCTGTGCAGACAATCTGGAATATCTGCATAATGGCACCACGCAGATGTCGCTGCAGATCATCATGCTAATACTAATTGCTTCTTGAACACCCTGTTTTTGGACGCCCTGGTGTCAGATAACAGACCAAGCGAACTGACAGCTAAAACCCGCACGAACCTCCTACTTACGGAAGACAGGGTCGCCTTCCCCACCGCTCCAGGGTTTCTATTTAAAAAACCAAACATCTCGCCACCCAACGCCCTCAGACTCTTCCTTCCGGCCCTGGGTCGCAAACACACTCTCTGCCCAGCAGCAGCCATCAAGCTCTACCTAGAAAAACAGGCTCAGCCCTATACAAACAATTTCCTGTTCATTCCGCCTCGAGGAAACCCCTCACAGCCGGCCGCCGCTCCTTTTGGCCATCTGAGACTGTCAAAACCAGTGGTCCCAAAGCTCTCTCCTCGGCCGGACACGACATCCGGAGATTTGGTCACTCAGTTGCCCACGTCAGACAAGTGGACCCTACAGACAGTCTACGCAACGGTTTCTGGCACAACCCTCAAGTCGTTGTGTACAAATACCTCCTCTCCGACCATTGTCATCTAACTGCATAGCAGGAGAGTCAGATATTAGTTCTATCCTCACAGTGTGCAAAGCTAGCTATTCTTCTGGGCAACATTTTTTTCAAAGGAATTCGTTAGACCTTTCTTTTATTTTCCCTCTTGACTGCTCCACCGCCCCATACTCTACCTCGGACGAAGGCAGGGTCTGAAATCCTTAGGCTATCGCAGGCTAACACAATTCTGCAATGGAGTAGGGGAAAATTGACTCCTACTGACGTAGGTAGTAGCAATATTTTTTCCTTGTGAAATGAAAAATTATGTTAGCCGAGAACCACCTCCTTCAACACACGCAATTAACCTTCGTCTATCTTCGCTCCTACCTGGACGATCTGAGGTACTGTGGTTCCGGCCGCCTGATGGAGCCTAACCCCTCCCAGAGGGGCGGAGAGGGAGTGATGACGTCACAGAAGTTTCCAGAAACCCCTAGCGATTCTAACCCGCTAGAAGCGGTCGCTCAATTTTTTCTATTTTCATTCTTCCTCCAAAACCTTCCTCGTCTCTGGGGAATGAAACAAAGAGAAGAAATATTACTGAAAGCTCCAAGAAAGGCTATTGCAGGCTAACACAATACTTCATTTCATAAGGAAAAAATATTGCTACCTCCTACGTCAATAAGAGTTATAAATTGCCTGCACCACATTAGCAATTTTTTAAGCTTAATTAAGAAGGCTCGCGGAACCTGCGAGCGAAAATTATTGATGTTCAATACGGAACCAAAACTTAAGACAAATAGTAAACTGAATACGGAGTGTAATATATGTCGAATCCGAAAAAAAAATAAAATCCAACTATAGCACGCCTGGATAATATGAGCACCTAAAAAACCGGAAAACGGGGAGACTTTGGGGTACCCCATTCACTGACGTCAGTAAAACTTCCTTGCAAGAGAGCAACAGGTTAGCCATTGTCTAGCATACCGCAGGAAGGCAAACAAATAAAGATTTCTTTGCCGTACATAGTCAATTTCTAATAAATTTGATTTTGTCTTTTACAAAACAGCTTTACGATTAATCTAAGAGCTTTGACCTATATGTTACCATGGAGTACTAGGATGTGCAACTCAAATTATATCCACTAGGTACATGTATATAATAAGTCGCAGCTGTTGGCTGCTTGCTCCGGGCTCGCTCCAAGACATCCAGTGGCTTGCTTGATCTTTGGTGGGTCCTTCCTTTCGTCACGCGGTTTAGGAGGATTCAGCTAGGTTGAAAAAACAAGTTTCGATATCATAAAATTTCAGCTCTTGAAGATACGGGACAAAGATAGCTTCTGAATTATATGGTCAAAAGTGGAAGTACTGCATTTTCTGAATATCATTTTGCTTTAAAAATTAGCTCGGTACCTTTTGATTTGACGATGATGATTCTTCTTTTCCGCGTAGTAGATGAAAAGCGGTATCTTCGATCGGGTTTTTGATCCTGTCCGGCATAAGCTATACGATTATGTTGCATATTTTTGTTGCACTAAAAAACAAGTTACGATATCATAAAATTTCAGTTCTTGAAGATACGGACAAAGATAGCTTCTGAATTATATGGTCAAAAGTGGAAGTACTGCATTTTCTGAATCTTGCTTCGCTTTAAAAATTAGCTCGGTACCTTTTGATTTGACGATGATGATTCTTCTTTTCAACGTAGTAGATGAAAAGCGGTATTTTCGATCGGGTTTTTGATCCTGTTCGGCATGAGCTATACGATTATGTTGCATATTTTTGTTGCACTAAAAAACAAGTTACGATATCATAAAATTTCAGCTCTTGAAGATACGGACAAAGATAGCTTCTGAATTATATGGTCAAAAGTGGAAGTACTGCATTTTCTGAATATCATTTTGCTTTAAAAATTAGCTCGGTACCTTTTGATTTGACGATAATGATTCTTCTTTTCAACGTAGTAGATGAAAAGCGGTATTTTCGATCGGGTTTTTGATCCAGTTCGGCATGAGCTATACGATTATGTTGCATATTTTTTAAATGAATCTCTTTGTAGCCGTTGAAACTTCACGATGAACAGCCACCCTTTGATGTTCAATTTACATCGCAGCCAAATTTCCATACTTGAAGGTTCAACTGTCGGCTGGTATCCCTGTTGTAGCAAGCCCTGAGCATTCCCCGTGAATTCTTTCTACTGAACTATATTCTCTTGGTGCTGCTCAACTATTGACCATTTCCGAACTGATATTTGAGCCTAACCTCGCAGGGGGATAGTTTACTCTCGTAAACTCATGGCATGATGGATATAAAACTTGCGTTTCTTCAATGGAAGATCCCTCCTGCAAGTATGAGAACTATTTTACAGCAAAATCTAATCTGGAAGCAGGAGCGATAAACTTTTGTTATGAAATTTTTACCTTCACTTTTGTCATCTGAACCCTAAAGAGTATATTAGGAGTGATACTTGGCTGCGGCTTTTAAACAATTGCTGTTGTTCAGCGTATCACTGCGAGAAAAATTCACGCTGCTCGGCAGTATTTAAACCTAGCAAGCTAATCTCATGTCCCTTCATGTTGGTTGATGTAGCGCATCCTACATAAGCGATTAAGTAATAATGTGATGATCAACTAGCTGTACCCATGAAACCTGCCTGATTTGGTAATGGCCTTTAAGGTGGTCCCATTGTAAGCTTCTCATTTGGGCATGGGAATGCTGCAGTTCCGGTACTCGGCAACACTGAGCTTCTTTCTATGTGAGATCTTTAAGACCAGCCTATTTCTTATAATTCCTATGAGCTCCTTTCTAATTAGAGCAATAAAAGTGCCCCGTGAATATTTTACCCCAACAATCAGCAATATCGGTTCTAACGCATTTAAGCAGAAGTGCTTAGGCCCATAACTAAAAATACGTTGTCCAGTAGCACCCGATTGTTCACTTTCTTGTCATAGATACGTTACGTGTGGAAAGAGTCACAGACACCGCAGTTACATAAGTAGGTACGTAGGAACAATGAAGCGTATTAAAATATAGATAGAAAAGTATATTTTCAAATTCTTTGTCGCCAGTTCACGAGAGGCGGACACAATGCTCACATTATGGAAACAACTGATACTGCCAAGGATTGAATACTGTTCACCTCTTTGGTTGCCAAGCACACGGAAAGACTAAGAGCGCCTCGAGGCGATCCAGAGATCGTTCAGTGCCAAAATCCGAGGCATGAAAGATTTAAACAATCACGAAAGACTGGCTCAACTTCAAATGTACTCAATTCTAAGGAGATTCGAGCGCTTTACGATCATATATATATGGAAAATTCTAGAAGGAATTACTGTCAATGTCAATGGGCGAAATAAGACCAGACACTCAAACCGTATTGGTAGCACTTGTGAGGTGCGGATTCCGATCAAAACTGGTGGTGATGCGATAGCCACAAAGTATTCTAATAGTTTCGTAGTCCGAGGGGCGAGATTATTCAACAAAATGCCTCGTCACATTCGAAATGTC
>LQNS02277813.1:7976708-7988094 GCA_001587735.2 Parhyale hawaiensis | reverse complement strand
TGACGTCGTGGAGCCATTCTGCGGCGTTGTTGTGCCGTACCTCTTTGCTCCAGATGTCACTCCAGAATCGAATGCTCTCTTCTGCGTTGGGTGAGTCAGAGCTTGTCTCTTCTCCTCTAAGGGTTCGATAGAGGCGTTTCTGGTTGGTGTTGAATAGCGGGTTCTGATGGAATCCAGCTACTCTGGCCTCGAAGCGTCTAACTTTGCAGCCTTTTCGCAGATAGCCGCTGCATTAAGGTATATTTTAAGTTGGTTAGGCCGACTTCAAGGCACCGGTACCTCGATTCGAGCAGCGTCTTCTTTTCCTCGTCGTGGAGATTTCCTCTACGCCATTCGGAGATCCAGCTGAGATGTTAGTTGGATGTTGGAAGCGCATCCGCTGCAATTGTTGAAATTAGAGTATGCTGGATATTATCGGAGACCATTATTTTCGCCGCCGAGCAGTTCGGCGTGTGCGGGGCGTTGCTCCTCATTAGAGACAGCAATGAGAACAATTTTACCATATTCTCCGACTTACTGAGTGTAGTACAGGTCATTCGAGCATAAGACAGCATCCACCGGTCATCAACCGAATAGTAAGTATGATACAACAATTACCAGAGGATGGAAAGTTCGTCTGTATCTGTTGGGTACCCGGTCATGTTGACATCGTGGGCAATGAGCTCGGTGATGAGGAGTCAAGGCAGTTGGCCCTGTCGGATATGCCTACGACAAACTGCGCAGTCCCTGCCGACACTATTACCCCTAATCAATTGAAACCTGCGAGAGCTCTAACAATCATAGTGGCTAGCGCAGCGAAATAAAAAATTACGAACTATTAAAGAAACCATCTGACAATGGCGACCACCGTCGAATGGACGTCGTACTGTGTATCTTACGTATTGGGCACACGAGACTTACTCATGACTATCTGCGGATGAGGCGCACGCAACCCCTATTACGACGACTGTCTCGTACCTCTTACGGTCTAACACTTGATGGCCGAGAGTCCCACCTTCTCCGACGAGTGGGGGGACTGCTATTCGGACCTGCTTCGTCGAGATGCCAATTCCATCTTCCAAAAAATGCTTCCTGAGGGACCTCGCAGCCAATTTAATACAAATGCCCTCAAGACTTCTTTTCAGATGTAACCTCTATCACAAACCAATGAATCCATTGCAATAAACGCCATCGTCAACTACGGCTCTGACCGTTTCTTTGTGAATTACAGACACAATATGTAAAAGGTAATAATGGTAATAATGTTCTCCTTACAACTACTTTATAATATAAAATGTATAACTACGCGCCCTGCCGGCGCACGAGCCTGTGATTTAACACAGTAATAGTTCGGCGCAATATAGGCAGTGTGCCACTGAAGAGCTAGTTTAAACTTCTTCTACTACTTCAAGACAACAGGCGGGGTTGGACTCCATTTTCCCTATATCTTCAACTACGTGTCAAAGATCACCTTTGTTATTTTCGTTTGAGGTTATACATTTGTTAGTTATTTGAGCCTCGGAAGCTGTATGGCCACTGTAAGGCCCTTATTGATACGATTGCTCTAGTTGACTAAAATAATAATTAATTATGAAAACAAAATGAAAACCATGGTTATACGCAAGCCTCGAGGAAAAATATGTAGGCAACTCATGAATGAAAAAAAGTTACATGCTTGCTTTGTTGAGCGTGTTCAAGTACCGGTCGTATCTGCGACGCATAAAAAAAAAGTTTCTAAAATGGCACAGGAATCGGTTATTTCAGAGACTTCTACGTACGTCTGTAGAAGGTAGTGAAATATTCAGACATGGCATAGATTTGCTTCAAATGATATCTCAGACAAACTAAACTTTGCGCAAATTGCTCACGTATAGAGCAATTCAAGTGTTAAAGCTTCGTTCCCTGGTCTGTTATGGTTTGGAATTCATTGCCAGCATCAGCTTTCGGGCGTGTTGGCCTGCAGGCGTTTAAGGTGGCCTTTTAACGCCATTTCACGAGAAATGGTCATAATTTTCAATTTCTTGTTTTATGCTCAAAAAGTGTCCTCAGGTATGGGACTATAACGTCCCAAATTTTTAGGGGGGCTAGCAGCACTAGAACCCCCCGAAAAGGGGGGGGGGGAAGGGGGTCCGGAGGGTGGTGAAGTAGCAACGACTCAGCTTCGCACCAACGGAGGCCCGGGTTTGATTCCCCGGGCGTGAAGCACTCCGACATCGAGAAGGCCAGGCAAAGCACGGGGAGAGATCTTAAATTGCCGAATTTCCGAGGGCGGCCAACTCAAATTTACTTATTCTTTTTTTTTTCTGCAAAATGATTTGTATACCAAGGGCTATTACGTCCCAAAGTTTCAGGAGGCTAGCAGCACTAGAACCCCCCAAAAAGGGGGGCAAAGAAATTCCGGAAGGGCTCAAAAATTGACTTTTTTCATTATTTATTCATCTAATACATAGCTATTTCAAATTTTTATAAGTGAATGACGAATGTAAGGTATTTGTATGTGGAAATGTACTATAGATAAAACATGTCAAGTGCATTTTCACTGCAAACAGCGCATTTTTTTTTAAATTCTTCCACAAAAACATAAAATTTGCCGCCCTGAAAAATTTGATTTTTCAGAATAAAAAAGAACGTAAGTCGATGAGTTTTTATGCTACACTAAAAACAAAAACAGTTTTGGAATCCTTGAAACATTCCTAACAACACTAAGAACGGATTTCTTTTTAGTTTTTATTTTATTATATAAAATATGAAAATTTACATATTTTAATTCTTCGATAACCCATCTAAAATCTCACGTCAATAGAAAATGAACAGGAAATTCAAAAAACCCCTCCTTAGTGTTGTTAGGAATGTTTCAAGGATTCCAAAACTGTCTTTGTTTCTGGTGCAGCATAAAAACTCATCGACTTAAGTTCTTCTTAAAATTTATAAAAAAATATATATAAAAAACATGAAAATCTCATTTTCTGAAAAACTAAGGACTAAACTGAAAAAGTTTAACGAACAAAATGTATTTTTTTTAATTCTACATCTTATGTGCATATTTCAGAAAAATCGGTTCGAAAATTAAAAAAAAATTAACTTACCCCCTTAAGTCCGCCGTTAATGGCTTTTGTTTGATAATCTCTAACAGCGTTTTGGGCTTCCTAGTGTTGTAAAGTGCTTCTTTTGAGTTAAGCCAACTGTCCATGGTTGCCAGAGTGTGAAGTTTAAATACGCACCACTGGAGCGCGTTTCAAATTATCAATGAATTTTGTCTCGGCTTTTCTGCCGGTAGGTCTCAGAATGGTCAGTGCACTACTGACAGGAAAAAGGCGCAAGTTGTAATCTCCAACTCCCGGGCGCGGCTGAACGCTTTCGCTCAGCTTCACCGCACAGGGAAAGAAACGAAATACAAGAAGGTAGAAGTCTAGCGGGAATAGGTCGGCCACCTCGATCGGCAGCCCACCTCCCGAAACAGAAATGGAAGTATTGAGTGCCTAGATAACTTTACAAAACTAACCTCGTCAGAAGGAACTGCGGCAAGCTGCAACATCTGCGGAAAAGGCACTCGGGCCCAGGAAACAAAGAGCGTAACGGGAGAACTCACGAAAAATTAGCACCAATAAGTGACATCTTCATCGACGAATCTATGGCTGAGCAGCCTAGGAGTATTTTACCAAATTTAACCAGAAAAATCGTCTTCAATTACGCAATTTATATCTAGCGCATAAATAAATTAAGATAATATATTCTAATTTAGCAATTAACTATAGAAAATTGCACTGCATGCTGGTGGAAACGTTCACAGCACTAGCGCCTAATTTGTTCCCTTTCAGAACCTGATTTAACTTCTTTTTCTTGATTAAACCCTTATTTACACTTCATATTCAGTTTACAGGGCGCTGCACAGAAAATATATATATTTTCTTTACCAACAAATATAAGCACCATTATAGTCATTTCTGCACGCGAAAGAAACCACAGTAACAGTCAGCCTATTGCTCGAACTTTCTGTACTTGGCGACAACATTTTTCGATATTTTGCAGCTCAAGTAGCTGGGCAGTCATGAGCGGGAGATTGAATGAAATAAATCGATAAAATACGGTGATATGTTCAAGAAAATAATATACAAAGGGCTGAGGTCCCACACCTGAACCCTTCGACTCGTCGATGTGATGTAAATTTGCTACGTGCGGTCACAGCTATGTTTTATTTGTCTTATTGAGTCCTCCCGTTGCATTCTTTGCTTCCTGCTCGGGACCCTTGGGTGTGTGAGACCCAAATATATTGTGGCCAGGAAAGGGCCCGCCAGAATGTGCTATACCCCTGAGGGCTCGACATCGGGCGACGGCACATTTATATAACAACGCAGTGCACATGACTGGTGAGGCAATATGAACATCTATTAGGGATTTAGACAAGCTGGTTGTAACATATGCGTCATTTATTAATAAAACAACTGACTTGATTGAGTGTGAGTCAGCTGTGAAACTCTCGCTAATTTCATAATTGCCTCCGCCAACGATGTTACGTTCGTCTTGATGTTTTGTTTGTCTGTTTGACTATTTTCACCAAGATAACTCTAAAAGTTATGGACGGATCTTCACAGGAATTGTTATGCATGCTAGGAAGAACAGATGATTAACTTTTGTTAAGATTTGTTTAACTTTTTTTTTTGTCTGCCTTTTCTTGGTAAATTATTCAAAAAATCATGGACGGATTTTTATGAAATCTGCACAGATTGTTAGCAGTATTACGAAGAGCAAATTATCAATTTTTGTAGTGATCTTTCGTGTTTTTTTATATTTTTATTTTATTTTTTTTGCTCTGTCTCTGATTTTATATTTGTCAGCAACAGAACTCAAAAAGTTATGAACACATCTTTATCAAAAATGCAAGAATTGTTATAAATGTTGAAGAGCACCATGGAATGATAAAAATTTTCAGGACATATTTAATTTTTTTTGTTACGACACTGCTGTGATCGGCAGAGGTAGGTATGCGTTCTCACAATGTTCTAGTTGAATTATCAAAATTTGGTGGTGGTGATAGAACAGAAATCGTAGTTTCAGAACCAATTTAAATTTTTTCGTTACCATTGCTTTGATTGACGGAGGTATGCGTTCTCACAATATTCTAGTTCATTTACTTACTGTTTTAGTGGTTGCCTGGTTAGATTTACTTTCCTTTATTCTAAAGCAGTTTGTTATCCGTACTCAGTAACTCTCAATATTTTCAGGAAACGCTTACTATGACTTTATTTTCAGAAGCGTCTATAATTACCAATAGTTGTGGCCATGCTGGTGTTTTTCCATCGTGAGAAATACATTCTTCACTGGATCAAACTCTGTCAAAAATCATCCATTGATAAGAGTTTTCCCCCTTAACAGTCAGTGTCGGCACCAGGTACTTTTCGTTAAGGGGGAGGGCTGGAAGACGGCTGTAATACATAAAATATGGAGGGACTTCACAAAATATACAGATATGTACGATGGCTAAATTAAACGATATAGAAGGGCGAAATGTCGCGAGCTTGGCTCAATGGAGGGGAAAGCTTAGCTGAACATGGGCTGGGGGGGGGGAGGCGCTGATCCCGAGTTGGGGAGGGGGCCTGGCCCAGAGGCGAATGCCCCCCACGAGAAAGTGCTAGATCCGCCAATGGCCAGAATATGCCCCTGAGGGCAACCAGACATTTATTTACAATAAAATAAAGACTGATGTGCATTTATTTGTTTGTTTATATGTTCATTTTTTAGTCACACTTCATGAAAACGGGCGAGAATTATGCCAGGCTGGAGACTGGCCGTCCTGTCACTCTGTCCTAAACTAAGCGCGGTTTCTGAATGACTGTTACTCATTTTTCCGTTTTTGGGGAGAAATGATTTTCTTAGATTCTCTTCTACTTTCATTACTCAAGTTTAAGAAAAAATTTTATGCATATCTATCAACTTTAGGAAGGTTTCATGACTGGTATAATTTTTCTTATTTTATTGTGGGTTTTCCCGCTGCATTAGAAACGAAGACTATGTAACAGCGATCAAATTCTGTATAATATAGTTTAGAAGTTGAGTCGAACTCGAACGAGTTCCATTAGAACAATCTCGGCCAGGTGCACCATGTCTGGCAGGAAATAAGGCGCGAGCATCTCCAACTCCACACGGCTCGGTCGAACGAAATCGCTCAGTCGTGCGGCGCAGAGGATACGAAAAACGAAGAGAAGAAGACAGAAGAAAGCGAACATTCGTGCGGAGGGTCCCTTCCGTGGCCCCCACACGGGAGCAGAAAGGAGTCGCATGGAATGGGTCTCTTCCCACCATTCTGCGGCCCACCTCGCGGAACAGAAAGGGATTTATAGAGAACCTACCTAACTCTACATAACTAACCTTCTCAGCAGGAACTGCAGACAGATGCTACATCGCCTGCCGAGAAAACACTCGGGACCCTTGAGTGCGTGATGCCCAAACATATTGTGGCAGGGAAAGGGCCCGCCACATTATGCCCCCGAGGGCTGGTATAATTTTTAGTATTGCAAACATCATGCATACAATCTCGGCTGTTATTGGCCGAGGCCCCAACATGTAGTGTGCCCAATGGCGTCACGCATAGAGTTCTTGTGACATCATGGAGCTCACACCTAATGCAAAAAACCTGACCCTCTATCCTAGAACAAGGGACATGACCTAGAGGCACGTTTCTGACACCACTATAAATCAATGCTCCAAACATGTCAACAAAGCCGTACTAATTTGTCGCCATCATTCCCTGCTGTTGGGTACACCACTAACAATAACAAAGCCAGGGCCGCAGTTTTCAAGGTTTTAGATAAACTTCCGTAATTCTTGTCAACATGTATTAATATAGAAATTTTCGTAATTAAAAATATGGCCGGGCGCTCGCTGCTCGGCCTCAGGAATAAGAGAAAGCTGATGGTTCGCGGCCTTTTCTCTATTTTTGTGGCAATGCCGCAGGTGCCCAGCCTCCAAGGTGAGGAAAAGACGAAGGTCTACAGTTTCATGCTATTTTTATCCAAAGGCCGCAATCATCCAGTCTTACATGCAAAAGGCCGATGGTCAGCGGCCCTTTTCTTATTACTGATGAAAGGCCGTAAGTGCCCAGCTGCAATTAAACTAAATTATCGATGCTTACTTTATTATCTTGATTTACTTACGGCGGTTCATCAGTTTTCTACATCCTACTAACGTAATGGCAATAGCTCATAGAGAGCCGAGGCGTAAGTTCCGGTGTCTCTTTGGGAATGGGCCTATTGGTTCGTCTACTGCCGCCTATCTAATCTAATTCTGAAAGTTAATCATCCGACGACGTTTTCCGTGTCCCTATGAACCCAACTGTGTGTCTACGAAACGGTTTGGTAAAATGTTATTTGTTACGTCAAGTGACACCAACAAATCTCACTAGTGAAGTTTACGACGTCACTTGCAATCTCAGTGAAATAGAACATAAAAAGTTACGATTTTTCTTTAGTTTACAAAGAAATGACTATACATTCGGACACGTGACGGCCTCTGACGACGTCAAAAGACTGCAATGTAGACCTGCGCAACTGGCAACACTGAACCGTGTCTGAACTAATATAGGGTTATTCGATCGCGCGACAAACAAACAAACGTATGAAGTCCTAGTGAATTAGCGGAATTAGCCCGGCTGGGTTTGGGACACGCTGATTAGCCAAGACGAGCAGTGACGTCATACATCGGTTTGTTTAGATTGCACGGTCGGAAGACCATACGGAAGAACTATGGCATTGAGCACATTCAATAACACGGCTTCGAACTTGGTACATTAGCTAAACTGTAAATTAAATTTGAACTTATGACCGAATGCGATCGACTGTGATATTTCCACTCGTAATCTGAGCTGATAACGATTGGTCCGTTCAGCTATGGCGGGTACGGTTGACCGGAGTAAGATTTCAAAGGAGGGGCTGATAGCCCGGACGGGCTATTTCAGTGAAATTCTGACAGTAAGGATTTTCAGCAACCAGGTTGAGAGTTAATCTTAGAAGATATTCAAATATGTGTGCCTCTTAAGTGTAGGCACCTATTATAAGCCAACCTAATCTTAACTTACGAATATTAGCTTTGAAATGGGCGACAAATTGTACAGGGCAGACGAGATCTGCTGTCAAGAAAACTGGAAAAAATGCCAATCCAGTTGAGGCTGGTGGGGCTTAAACTTGGCTGACTTGACGCGCTCGGGGGATAATCTGGATCAGGATTAAGTGTGGTAAATGAAAGTTTCGATATAATGCAAGGTGACACGCAATACGGCCCTACATTGCAAACTTGAGAAAAGTAACTAAAGAGCAACTCAACAGACAACACGGCCCTACATTGCAAACTTGAGAAAAGTAACTAAAGAGCAACTCTACAGACAACACGGCCCTACATTGCAAACTTGAGAAAAGTAACTAAAGAGCAACTCAACAGACAACACGGCCCTACATTGCAGACTTGAGAAAAATAACTAAAGAGCAACTCAACAGACAACTCGGCCCTACATTGCAGACTAGAGAAAAATAATTAAAGAACAACTCAACAGAAAACACGGCCCTACATTGCAAACTAAATAAGAATAATCAAAGTACAACTCAACAGACAGCACGGCCCTACATTGCAAACTAAAGAAGTATAATTAAAGAACAACTCAACAGCAAACACGGCCCTACATTGCAAACTTAAGAAGAATAATTAAAGAACAATTCAACAGGCAACACGGCCCTACATTGCAAACTAAAGAAGACTAATTAAAGAACAACTCAACAGATAACACGGCCCTACATTGCAAACTAAAGAAGAATAATTAAAGAACAATGAAACAGACACCACGGCCCTACATTTAGCCTGGTTTAGAATTAATTAAAACATATAAAGTGCATACGTAGAAACTTCTTGCACTTTCCTTATATATAGATATATATACATATAGCTATTAGCTTTGTACCACGAGAAAATTTAGCGGGGGGTGCACTGATCAAAGAATGAAAGAGGTAGAGCGCGGGACCTTGGACGTTTAAGATTATCTGACTAGATACTAATGCACAGTTAGTTGGTCTGTCTTTCCCCATCTGAACTATCAGATACGAAAATATTCAACCGAAGTCAATGATACGAAGAAAAAAATTACCTAAAGTAAGTAGCTACATTGTTTCTGGGAGAATATTCATCTGAAGTATTAGACAGGAAAAAGTCATCTGGATAAGTAGAAAGGAAAAGCTTCATTTGAGGCATGAAATAGGAAAAAATTCATCTGAAGCATTAGAAGGGATTTTTTTTTAATTCAAGACTTTAACACGAGCGAAGTACCTCTCAGTGATAGTATAGATACTCGCTTTTGCATCCTTCCACTGCTACTATTCATCTCCTCTTTGCCCTCTTAACGCTCAAACTGAGAAAAGCACAAAGGAAGTTAACAGCAAAAATCTTCGTCCCCTGGGTACTCGATGGGCTTTATATGCAAGCCTCAACTCCCAAGGGCTAGAGCAGACGTTACTTGTTGCTTAACGGCCAATTTCCTTGAGAATTTGACCTGCAACGGTACCTAACTTGCTGCATTGACCGCAGTTCCCCCAAATGCAGCAAGGAGTGATGCAGTGTGGCACAGGGTTCGCGCGGTGGGGCGCGTCCGCGTTTGCTTTCTTTCTCTGTCTCCGGCGGCCTTTGGGCGGGGCGTGCCTTGCAGTTCCGCGCACCCGGCAATGTTGGGTCAAAGCGGTGGCTTGTGCGCTGCTTGGTGGCTTGTTGGGAAGCGTGGGAGGAATGGCGAGGGCGTCTCCGGAGGTGCGTGCTGCCGTGTGGGTCCGGCGTGGCCCACTGCTCTTCACTCAAACCCTCCCCATTTCGGTCCCTTAAGGACTATGATCCGATTGTGACGCGGCCCCACTTAGGTGGTAACGTGGACCAGGGCCTGCAATACTTGCCTGCAGGATCAAACGCCATCACTATTTCCTCCATGCGGTCAGAGAGGGTAGTGTTCAAACTCCGCCCTCTTGGAGGCAACTCAACAACAACAGAAAAAATCTTGAGTTCAAAACGATGAAGAAAAATGAAGAAAACTGGGACTTTCTCATGAAGCCAATATTTTTTTCATCATTTATTATGGCGCGGAACTCGATCAACTGTTATATCGTTGAGTTGAAGCCTGTCTTTTGACCACAATGATGTTCAAAGAGAAGAAGCAGCAAGGGGCACGTAGTATGTCGAAAGAAACGGCGAACTCGAGCACGACTGCGTTCTCCCCAAAGATGAACGGGCGTGGGAACAGCAAGGCGGGAAAGGAGAGGAAGACCAGTACAGAAGTGAACAGTAGGGGAAGGAACACAGAAAGAAGTTAAGGGGGCCCGAAAGACGAGCTATAAGCCTAACTAAGGTTCATGTCGATAGATTCACGTACGGGCGCTGCTCCCCATAACATACGATGGCGAACCTAACTAAAATAACCCTATGGCACATGAGGGGTGCTGAAGATTCTCTTGACTTTCCAAACACCTAGCTACGTGCCTACCATTAAAGAAGTCAGCAAGAGGTGATTAGCACAACACTTCGTCCTATAAAGAATTCGTACTCGCTACCAACAAGTCTAGATAAACCGGGGTGAGAATTTTACTGTGTCCGGGATGACCAAATCGGGCCGGGGTGACAAAAAACTGTCAGGTTCGCTTGGGCTTCAAAAAGTATTCAGCTACTACAGACCAGAACTAAATTTGGCCGAGGTCGGGCCCGGAGTCACCAAAATTGACTTGGTCAGGACAAGGTGGTAAAAAGACGGCCGGGGTTGACCAGGGCCCCATCGGTCTATAAGACTAACATAGCAACACATCGATACCGAGTGCCTCGGATTCATACGCCCACATCGCACCCAACACATTAGTTAGGCTACCGAGTCCACACACACCACTAGTGGGTAACAGCACGCGAGGCACCGCACGGGCGCTCCCCTTAACTCCTCGGGTGGAAGCTGAAGAGCAGAGGCTGCCGGGGCTTGAGGGAGAGTTGGATCTTGATCTCCATGGGCTCGTGGCAGGCGGTGGTGATGGTGTAGCGCTGCAGCAGCTGCACGGGGGGGGGGGTCATGAGGTTAGAACAGGGGTTCCCAACCGGTGCGGCGCGATGCAATTGCGCGCCGCCATTTTTATTGTTGTTATTATTACATTGAAAATCGTACATCAGCGTTAAGTTTACAGTTCGATTTAAAAGCCTTTTCTACCTTCCTGAAAATTCCAAGGTTATTACTTGTCTGTTTAAAACAATTCGGGAATAAAATTTGGTAATAGCACTAATCACTACATTAAAATTGTCGACAACGTTTCGGCATAAAACACTTGCCATCTTCAGGTCTAAAATAATATCTGTAAACATAAGAGAAACAGTAAGTCTAATTTTGTCAAAATACTAAAATGATTACCTA
>LQNS02277813.1:7837812-7847881 GCA_001587735.2 Parhyale hawaiensis | reverse complement strand
GTTTACATGCCTTTTATTGTTTATCATCAGTATAGTCTATGGTTAACCGGTGTACCCACTGGCACAGGCGCCAAACTCGTCACGTGCTATGTAGGTCTGCGACTTTTCTGTGTACGTTCATCGGTGTGCGTGCTGCGTTCAAGGTACTGCTGTGTGCCATTGACACCAGTCGCTGTCTCGCAAGCTAGGTTAGGTAAAGCTAATTGTAATGCTTCTGATGGTGGTGACGCGACAAGAAAGCTTACTTGAACGCACGCACAGCCGATCTACGTACACAGCGAGGCGAGTTCGGCGCCAGTGCTACCCGCTCAACGACGTCTGCTATGTATTAGAGCGGAAACAAATGTAGCTTAAATTACGATACCAGGAGACAGTAGAACTTTCCTGTGCGGATCTATTGTTGGACGCGGCGTAATGCTTTTCATATTTTTCTTGCTGGAGATGAATGCAGCTAGGCGGTAGTTGGGGGCAGAGGCTTGTGCGTGCTAAGGTGCCACGACCCACACCAGTTAAGTTAAAATCTGTCATATGGTGGGCAACTTTGACTGCACCCTCCACTGGGAAACCGGCAGCGCTACCGTCGTTCACGACACCTTGTGTGCGTGTTTGTGTACGCAGATCGTGTGCGTGTGAGCGGCGTTCAAAAGTGGGCGCGCCGCGCTGCTCGCTGTATTGCTGATTAAGTTAGGTAAGGTTAGAATGGTTAGGTTTGGTAAAGTTGGGTTAGGTTAGGTAAGGGTAGGTTAGGTTAGCTTAGGTAGTATTTATTTTAGTGGTGGCGCGCGCAGGAAAGCTTACGTGAACGCAAAGGTGTCGTGAACGACGGTAGTGCAAACCGGCACGCTCGGGTTCATGTTGCAGATGTTGGCCAATCAGCCCAATAGGAGCAAGTTCAGCTGAAGCCGACCACGAGTCCGACTCCAGGGTTTTCTCAAATTGCGACTCCTTGGAGCCACCACAAAAAAAAATTACTACTGACTCCGACTTTACATTTTACGCAAAAAAGACCCAAGTTCACTCCTTGTGCTAACCTCTCTCCCAGAATTTTAGACTTCGCAGCACTTGTTAATTAACTAGGCTTATGGCACAAGCTGAACTGCAAGCCCTAAGTTCTTCCGTAAATGCGTCACGGGTTTTTTACTGAAACGCCAGAATCAGGTTCAGCTGAGCTACCGTGCAAGGCTTGATGGTTATTATGTTGAGAAGTTTAAGCCTCTATTTCCCCAATGAGAGCGATCTGACAGAGGAAGAACCAAAGGATATGTACTGCAGTATGTCGATAACAACGTGGAGTCCAAGCACGATGGTGTTTCTGTATAGGATCAACGCGCAAGGGAACAGCAAATCGGGGAAGAGGAGGAAGTATAGAGGAAAGTAACATCAGCGAGAGTACCACAGCGGAAGGAAGCAAAGAGGACACAAAGGCCTACGGTACCTATACCGGAGGGTCTGCTCTCTACTACGCCTCCTGAGGGTTTATACCTCATATCTTATACTAAGAGAACCGTTGTAATATTCCTAATATTTAGGATCAGGCTACCTGAGGTCACTCTTCGCAGACCAACTTATGCACAAGGCAAGAGCTGTCCACGCACTGCAACATTTGGGGTCGTGACTCTACACATAAGGCAGAAACCCTTCAACTTTACAATCTTTCAGTCCTTCCCCAAACGAAAGATCTGGTAAGGGAGGGCGCACACTAACGCAAAAACTGAACTTCCACGCAAGTCCGCATGCGATTACGTTAAGACGAACAAGGGTTCGGCTTGCACATTGCTATAGCACTAAAAAAATCTGAAACATGAGTGTTTTTTTTTGCAATTTGTACGCTATGGCAAGCACAACGACGTACCGTAGTGTAGTTTTAGCGTGTTGTTCATAAACCGCACGTTGTAAGACGGGAAGAAATTCGAGGGACTAAGGCACAGGGAAGTTAAGTGACTGGGCAACTTTCGCGTTAGTGTGCACCTGCGGTAAAACTGACTCAGTGTTAAGGGAATTAAATCCCGTTGAGTTCATCATTAAAGTTATCCTACAAACAAGGCAAAAAGAACCGCTAAAATTCGCTCAATACTTATATGGTAAGCCCTACGACTCGGAGTCTTCTTTCAAACACTATCTTATATTTATGGCAAACGCACGACGGTTATAGCACAAAGTCGGACGGTAAGTTCCTTCAGTCATGTAGGATTTAACAGGCGCTGGCACAGCTGCTGTGAGGGCACTTACTTCCATTAGAGATGTTGTGGGTAAAAAGGAGGGGGGCGTGGGTCGTTACAACCTTTCGTCAATGACGGCATAAGTATGTTAGTTCTGGCCAGAAAGTTTAAGCCTCCGTTTCCGAGCGGAACGATGTCACAGAGGAAAAAGAAAAAGCAAGAAGGGTCAGAAAGTACGTCGACAGAAATGGGAAACACATGCACGAAGGTGTTCCCACCACACAGGATCAACGTGCATGGGAACAGCAAGTCGGGAAAGAAGAGGAAGAATAGAATAAAGCATGAGCAAGTAGGAGTATGAAATCGGGAAGGAAGCAACGTGGGCACGAAAGAGAGACGTTCCGAAGGCCTAGCTAATGGCTGAGGTAACCTACACGAACACCCTGTGGTCGCCTCGCACAATAACATAATATGGGCGAACCTAACTCAACGCCATAGTTAATGAAGACCCGTTATCGACTGCAGCCGTGCTTACTACTCTGGGGGCTAGTGGGCCTAATCGGCAGCATGATCCGGTTTCACAATTGAGGGTGCGGGCAAAGGGAGCTTACCTCCACCTACTGGTCGAAACATTAAGGCGTCGCGTACGGATTGCTCAGTTTACAAATGGATATTCTGGTCGCCTAACTGTGTCTGGTAGAACGGATGTCGATAGAAGCGTGGAACCCATGAACGTGGGTAATCCCAAGCTACATCACCGCACATTAGCAGGTCGTCGGGAACTAATAATTGAAAATCCCATAGGAACCCGAAGGAACTCACCGTCCAACTCACTAAAATCTTGCCTGCACAGGGTTGTTCGACTTCACTACAAAGCTTTTTACCGCTGAAACACAATGGGATAATATGTGGCAAATGGAACGTAAAACTCCTATTGGCACTCACCATTACATAGGCTGGATTAAAAGATTTGGACACTTAAAAGCCAGTTAGGCGTGTTCAATTCACTTCTTATACTGATTGTGATGGACGCCAGAAACAGAGACGTCTCGTCTTGCTTCAGGACGCAGGTTTCGTGAAGTGTTGCCAAAAGGAGTTCAGAAGCTTTGCCAAATAATACATTGTAACCCTTTAATGCCAACTGTACACGTACGTGGCCAGTACATGTAGAGTTATACCTACGAAAAAAGTTATGTTAATTGAAGCAATAAAGGGTTAACTTACGAAGTACGTGGAAACAGAAAAAAATTGTTCAAGGTATGGCGAGGGAAGAAGCTTTGTAGTAAAACAACCCAGCCTATTTAAATGGACATACATTTAGTATATACTGTATATTGAGGTATCAACACGTCGAACACCAGCCTATACATAGTTCCAGTATACATGCTTACATATATATATATAACAGGTATGGATATAAGCTATCATGCTTGTACAACTCGGGCATGCTCACACAATATATTTGAACACATATCTCGCGTGACGTAAATGTTTCATCTATATATTCCATGCGCTCTATTGCACCAACACTCGGAATACCTGTGTACTCGTACGGCGGGAGCAGTTGTATACCACGACCATGCTAAGCCAAGCAAACGGAATGCAGAGTTGACAGAATAAACACCAGTCTACTCTCACGTGACCTAAACAAAACCACACGTGACGTCATAGAGACGTGGGCCCGTCGTAGGTTAGGGGGCTGCCTATTGGGTAGAGATGAAGCATGATTGGCTGTAATGCCACAGCCACAGTGCCGAAGCCTTTCCAGTAGTGGTAGAGACGAAGCGTGATTGGCTGTGACGTCACAACCTATTAGATGCTTCGACCTTTCCAGTAGTGGGATTTTTGCGGTTATGGTAGAGACGAAGCGTGATTGGCTGTGCCGTCACAACCAATCAGAAGCGTCGGCCTCTCCAGTATTGGGAAATCCGTCTATTCGGTAGACATGAAGCGTCGTAAATGGCTACACTGACATAGCCAATCCGGTGAGACTGCTTTCTCGCGGAATGGAGGTCTGCATATGCATGATGAGCTTAGACGTCACGTTTAGTTTTACTTGGAATCACGCATCACTCGTGCCTATATACTTAGGATGTCAACCCGACAAAAACCTATCACATGCAACTGGCCCATACATGCAAACTCGACCTGAGGGGGCAAACTTCCTTCCGTTCAACGCTAATCATTATTCTAGGGATAAACTTTCGTATCTTTGACCGACACAATGGAAGATTCAAAGAGGAATAGGAAAGCACATTGAGTCAATATCAATCGATTTTTGAAGTACATCTGAACTTGCCAAAAGATAAGGTTGAAGATGGGCTTCCGTATTATGATGGAAGCCAGCGGGTCAGGTGACCGTAACACATCTTCACTGCGAAAACGCTTCTTGATCTCTGTATGAACGGTCTAATGTTTCATACAGTCGCAGACTGCGACAGAAAGCTTGATACGTACACTGACGTGCAATCTGCATATATACTGGCATTTCATTGTGAAGTAGTTGCGAAAGTAGTAGGAGGAGGAGGAGGCTAATAAATGCTTCGGGGAGAGTTTACTCTTATTGACACAGTCCATCTCGCAAGTATTTTTATCCCAATTTGATGGCGAACTCACCACGTGAGTTCTACTTGTCTTAATTTTGAACCTGTGAGCTATTACTGACCGCCGAAATAAGGCGCAGAGCATCTCAAAGAGACGACAGAAGAAAATAGAAGAAGACAAAAGAAACGAACGCTCAGCGCTGAAATCGGTAGTAGGTAAGAGTCCTATGGGATGGGTCGTTTATCATCATTCAGCAGCAATTATCATCATCATTATTTCATTGGTATTGTCCCGCTATTTCTGAAACTTAGACAATCAATAGCGATCTGAGATGATGTACTCGGCTTACAGCCGGAACCACATCGTTGTGCTCAGGTGGCAAGAGATGAAGGACGAAAAGAGAAGAAGACAAAAAGAAAATGGCGCCCGTGCGGACGCTGCTGTGGCCCTCCGCATGGGCGAGGTAAGAGCCCCGCACAAAAAAGTTGGTCACCTCGATCGGCGGCCCACCTCGCGGGACAGAAAGGAAGCACAGAGAACTTTCCTTACTCAACAAAGCTAAGCTTCTCAGCAGGAACTGCGGCCAGATGCTACATCCCCTGCGGAGAAGGCACAGGGGACCCTAGGATGCGTGATGTCCAAACATATAGTGGCAGGGAAAGGGCCCGCCACAATATGCCCCTGAGGGCTAACCTTTCAATGAGCCCGTTCGGGTACTCTGCTTACTAAGGGGTTACACAAGGACTACAATAACCTAATGTGTTACAATATGAGATCACTGCGCATGGGCACAAGCTGTACGCCCGAAAAGGAAGAAGAGATACGACGGCCATGAGAAGGAGCGACGAAAATCAAGGTATGCATTTTTCCTTAAAACGGTTAATGCCAGCAGTTAGCCTCAAAATACTTGGATAAATATTATGTCCTCAGTAAATCTAGCGAGCATGTGAGAGAAATGGTTGTGATTCGTAGAACATGCATGATATATAATAGAGAGTAAATGTCAGAATAATCGCTTGGTCAGAATGAAGAGGTAGCGCGGGTATAAACACGTCTATTTGAAAGAAGTATTTAAGAAACACAGGCAACTATGACTAGATTTACGATATGACTAGTACTGATACGATAAGTTTGCGACTAAGCGTGATAAATTTAACCCTATTTAACTAGGCTGTGCGGCCTCGTTTCAAAAGCACCTAGTTTCCCGTATGGATACAACAGGATGAATTACCCTAGTTGCCAAGTTACCCAGCCTGGTAAAATAGGGTTACGGACTGAGATCAGCTCGGTGGAGGTGCGCTTTAGCTCACTGGAGATTCAAGTATACGAGTCAGCACCTGGAATTGTAGATGATTTTTCTCACCATAAGGGAACTTGACACCGTTAGGACTTAGCCCAGTATTATCTTACACAAGTGGGTTTCTTATCTGTAAAATTCTTTCGCAGAATCAAAATTGTTTCAAAGTGTATAAATAAGATTCGTTACTAAAATCCTTTTCCTTTTCAAGATCGAGAATCAAGAAGCCGTCAGCCGTCCAGCGCCATGCCCGGCTGATTGGCGGTCCGCCGAGCCAGCGCCACCCTCAGCCAATTGGCGCGGCCGCCAGGCAGCCACCCCGCCAGTCAGCCGGCTGGCGGTTACCTCGGAGGATGCACTGGTCCAGGTCTCCATGCCCACTTGTGAAGTCGGCGAGGAAAGTTCTCTGGTGCATACCTCACCCGACTTCATGGACACATACTCCCTGCAAGCCTTGATGCTTTTAAAAAATAAGCCCTTTACCTATATATGTGGAGTAAAAAGTTGTAACTTTAAAATAAAAAATAAATAAATAAAACAAAATAAAAAACTTCTGCCTGCAGGGTATGGGATCTACGCCAACTTAATTGTAGGGCGTCTTGCTCATAACCTGTCTCGGAGTTCTCTTGAGACAGCAGGGGAAATCAAATTGTCCTGGACGCTTGTTCCAGCCTGGCTTCTCTGGGAGATCTGATCTGTTCGGTATCTCGCGCCAGACTGCGAGGGACCTGCGGTAACACCCCTTACCCTAACTACGCACCTCCCTTCTGCGGGATTCCCACTAAGAAAGTACGTACTGACCTAATACCTAGACAACTAAGACATTACAGGGCAGCAGAGGCGCACTTCATATGCCTACAACGACGTTGACGAGGTCACACCTCGACTGAGAGGACGCACCTTAGTACGAGTTTACCCTACGACATTCCCACTAGGAGTGCACATATTTACACACCCTCAATCGGATAGATGGCAGCACTGCCTTCCGTAGTTACCTCACAGGCCAGGCTACGGCGCTGCTTTGTCTTTGCCTGGCGCGCGAACCGCAAACATCTCCTACAGGGAATCTCCAAAACACATAGCATAAGTGCTGTAACATTCTCATGCTTGCATCGCTTCGCAGAAAGTTGAAACAATGCAATAATCTTTCCCTGCCTTATGAGATTTAGCCAGATTGATTGAGAATTATGACCTCTGAGTGCAAACTTTGTGATAAGTTTAAAGGCCACGAATGTTACGTTCACTATGCCTCTCGGATAAGGAAACCCATTCATTCTGTGCTGCTTCCTGCCCAGCGTGTGTAAAGCTATCAGCTCCTGCGCAACAAGAGAGACCTGGCCAGCAAAATATGGTCAAATCGACTCAGCTACATCAGAGCTGTCAGACATAAGCTCGCTAAACATCCCAGAGCATCGACCCCGACCGTCTCTGGGATGCCGAGGTCGAACGTACCCTCTTCGGGCGAATAATAGACTACGACCGTCACGATACCGTTATATGTCGCGAGAAAAGGGCCTGGAGGTACTAACGGCACTCCAAGAGATATGTCCTGCCGACGGGAGCTCCTTCCAAACCCTCATGGAGATGGCCGAAATTTCCTCCTCCCATACTTTCTCGCTGGGCTCCGTCAGGTCAGAACCGGAGGATCAGCCCCCAAGCACCCTGCCACAACATCGAGGGTCAAGGCCATCACCAAAGCTCTCCCAGCTCTCTTGCCTGGAGGTCTCCTCCGCTTTGGCGGGTACGCCACCAGGAGCCCCACCCCTCGAAAGGACTCCTCAAGAGCGGGATCCCCTATCGGCGCCGGGACCTTCCAAGGGCCGTCATCAGCGTTTAGAGTCCCCACCCCCCAGGGACGCCCCGCCTGATCAACCAACGGCCCCAGATTTTCCTGGCATCAGGAGTTACCCACTAACGAGGGCTCCCTAAGCCATCAGCTAACGAGCCCCTCCAGTGATTCATCAGCACCATCTACGCCGGACCGCCAGACTAGTCCTCCAGGAAGACCCGCGCAAGTACCGGCAGGGCCTCCCGCCATACCATGCCCTGTGGACGCTCCACTGGGAGAGACAGCCTGGTTCTTCCTACCGTCTCGAGCGACCAACAACTCCCTGAAGCCCCTGGAGTTTACACTTGCCGGGAAAATCGTAACTAACGACCATGTCGAGTCGACCTTGGTAATTTGCGCACCAAGACCAGGTGCACTACAACACGAGTGCGTATGCATGCTAATAGTTGTATGCACACAATATGACAGGGACACTCGGAGTTCTCCAGATTCCCTCCTGGCTCTGTCCCGCCTAGTGAATACTATGTCACCAACCACCCGATCATGGAAGATAGATCTCCGCACACAGAAGGTAGCGGTCATCAATAAGTCTCCTTTCACAAAACAACAGGCTTGCCCTACCAAACCGGCCAATAAAGGACCAAAGTTGCCTTGGACCCTTACAGACGGGGACATTTCCCCTCTGTTCGACACGCTCTCGGCCAGCATCATGTCTATGACTCTCCAAAAAACAGGACATACCCTGCGGGGAGCCTGGAACGATCTATTAAGGAAGATCCCCGCCTCCGCCATCAGGCGTACCAACACCTGACCACATTCGAAACTCTCCACCTAGCCCACACCCTGCTATCCTCTGCTAGAGATAATACCTCAAAACCTGAGCTACTACAGCAGACTTCCCTGACAGCGCAGGCACTACAGGCCTACCTACCAATCTGCCAGCAAGCTCACCACCACTTCTCGGCCTTCGTGGACCACAGGAGGAAGCTACGTAATTTCACCCAGGAAGACATGTTCCCGCCTGCGGTATCAGAGCCCTTCAGAGAAGCCCCAGTCTTATCTCGAGATGGAGATCTATTCCTCAAAGAAACTGTCGAACAAGCCGATCATATTACAACTACCGTCCACCCTAATACCTTTCGGCCCGCCAAGAACTCTCCACTATCCATAAAGAAAGGACGCAATGCACCCTATCCGCGGGCTAATAATAGCCGCGTCTGAGTCTATCCAACCCAACCTACGACATCCGACTATGGGTAAACCACGGCACCACCTCGTGCCACCGCCAGTCTACCCGCGGCCGGACCATCCACCAGCTGGCAACGTCCGGCGCCTGGCCCGGTCAGGGCATAACGCCCAAGGGGCACCGCAAGATCCCAGGCCTCGTCCAAACCAAAGCAACCCTACACCGGCAAATTGAACCCGCCGAAAAATCGACCATACTAAACCCTCATGTGTGGAAACGCAAGTACTCTCAACCTTGCTGGTAGCTCCTGTCCATTAGGTTTATCACTCTAATACGAAAGTAGGTATTCGTAGTATTTATGTACCTCGTCTTATCTCATTGTTGGTTGTACCTTCTTCTTTTCGAAGGCACGATTCTAGTTGTTGGTTTAACCAAATGTATCTGTACCTTGAAACCTACAGAAGTAAAGCTATTTTGTTCGCTATCTTTACCTACCCTACCTATTATCATACTCTAACAGGCTGGGACTTAATATGTCTGATGCATTTAGCCTCTGCCTTTACAATCTGATCTCTGGTCGCTTCCACATCCATATATTTACCCGTTCGGGCCATAAAGTAATAGGTCCTAACGGTGTCAAGTGACCTGGAGGTGAGAAAATATGCTTATGACGAGCCAAGGGCGACGGAACACGCCCTTTTTCTCACCATAAGGGAACTTGACAACGTGAATTCTTCCCTCCTCTTCGTCGCGACCAGTCAGTGGTGTGGGCATGGAGACCTGAACCAGGGCAGCCTCCGAGGTAACTAACTGCCAGCCGGCTGACTGGCGGCCGCGCCAGATGGCTGAGGGTGGCGCTGGACGGCTGACGGCGGCTTGATCCTCGATCTGGAAAAGGATTTCAGTAATAAATTTTATCTATACACTTTGAAACAATTTTGATACTGCGAAGGAATTCTATCGATATTATTATTATTATATTGAGTAGTTTAAGTCTCCGTCTCTACAGCAACGGCGATCTAACAGAGGAAGAAGCAAGGGACACATAGTGTGACGATAGATACGTGGAACCCATGCACGAGGGTGTTCCCACA
>LQNS02277813.1:7687331-7702531 GCA_001587735.2 Parhyale hawaiensis | reverse complement strand
GGCGAGCAAAGCTTGCGCACCCACCTCCTCGAATGCCACACGGCAACTGGCTGACAGCCATAAGAGACTCATGAGCTTCAACGGGCTAGGGTACTGGCTCCCTCCTTCTCTATAGAAGCTCCTTGGCTGCAGCGAGAGCAATTTTTTGGTAGAAAAAGTTTTTTTTAGGAATTATAGCTGCAATAAAGCCGGGGGGGGGGGCTCTAGTTAGTATAGTAACGAGCAGTACTAACCAGGCCAGAGAGCTACCTTAAACATTTCGTAAATGGCAACTAATGTTGGATGCTATTTTTCAGTTGTATTCTTTAAGGGGAATTTCACTAGATAACAGTCCTTCGACTGCTGCAAAATTTTTTTTGCTTCATTAGTATAACATAAATCCCTAATTAAAACTTGTTGTCCGGCTAAAAGTTTGTGATGCGAATGACGTAATGCGAAACAAACATTTACATACTTGAAATCACGAAGTTCGGTGATCAACTCGAATTTTTTCACTTTTGTATTAAATAATAATCTGTAAACATTTCAAATTTTAATTTCAAACTGGAAAATATAATAATTTATATTAAAAAACTACTCAAATTTTTTATGGGAGACTCAAATTTTAGTAATTTCCTAAATCTCCGTATCAACAAACCGCTGTAACACCAACTCTTCGGTATTTTTCTACTAATAGTCATAAAAAACCTCGATATTCAGCAAAATGTTTGCATATTTATGCTGAATGAAGCATTGTAAGACTATTTCATGATGAACGTTTACGTCGGAAATGCTTCATTTTCGAGATATATGACCTTAAATTCTCCCTAAACTAACCTAACCTACTAAACTGAACCTTACCTAACCTTGCCTAATCATTCCTAACCTAACCTTACCTAACCTAACTTTACCTAACCTAACCTTACCTAACCTAACCTAACCTTACCTAACCTAACCTTACCTAACCTAACCTTACCAGAAAAAACCTTTTTTCCCTACAAAAACAATGGAAATTTCAGTCAAATTTTTCGAGAATGAAGCATTTCCGACGAAAACGTCAATCATGAAATAGTCTTACAATGCTTCATTTTGCATAAATATGCAAATACTTTGTTGAATATCGAGGTTTTTTGTGAACTTTAGTAGAAAAATACCGGAAACAGCGTTACAACAGTTAGGTGATATAGAGATTTGAAAAATTATTTGAGCTACCCATAAAATTTTATTGATTTTTTTTATCAATTGTCTTATTTTTTAGCTTGAAAATTAGGATTTACTTAGTCTACGCATTATTTGTTGATACAAAAATGATAAATTTGAAATGATTACCGATTTTGTTTTTTTATGTGAACTATGTAGACTTTTGTTTTTTTTTACGTCATTCGCATTACAAATTCTGACCCGGCCAATAAATTCAAAGCATAGGTGATAATTATTTAATAATGAGAACTAAAAATTTTACAGCAGTCTTAAAGACTGTTATCAAGTGAAATTGACAACAAACAGTATGATTGAAATTTAGTATCCAACTTTAGTTGCTAAATAGGAAATGCTGAAGGTAGCTTCCTGGCGTGGCTAGTGCTGCTCGTCACTATACTAACCAGGATTGTGGAGTCGGAGGATTTGAGGGGGACTCGGAATCTCACTCGCTCTAGGAGTAGGAATCCCATTTACCAACAAATATAATTCAATTCTGAATTTTCAGTCACAGGTTTAGAAAAAAAATTGTAAATGTGTTTTTTTTTTACATTTCTCTTATACAGCTATAGCTACCATGTATTTTCCTATTCCATACGATAAGGCCATTGAGAAAATGTTGGGTAAAACTTTCGCACCTGGCACATTATGTGAGGGAGGCATGGGGGGGGGGGAATGACCAATTTGGACCGATTGTCCTGAAATTTGCATAATATATGTATTTTTTAAAAAGAAACGTATTTTGCTTCCACAATTTTTTTAATTTAAGCCTTAGTTTTTGAGATAATTTGAAATATCGATAAATATACCTATTTGCATTTTTCTAAGTTTCAAAGAAATAGAACTCAATGAATTTTCATGCTAGAATAATGTTATGAAACAATGTGCACGAGCATATATACATCTATCTATCTATCGAAAAATTGATATATATATATATACACATCAGCGGGCATATTAAATATAGCTAAATCTAAAAAATTTGATAACTCCGATTATTCAGGAATAAATTATCCTAATTACAGTAAAAACAATGGGTAATGAATACTATATTTGTCACAAAGCAAATCGTATACAAAAATAATAAAGGTAGAAAATATACTACTGTTTGGAGAAAATTATGTATGCGTAGGACGTAACTTGAAAATCCCATGAATATGCTTGGAGTGCACAGTGAACAAGACCTGACTGCCACGTCCCGTTGCTGCTGTTGTCTTCGTTCATGTTGCGCTTCTCGAAGTTTCTGTAAGACGTGGTTTAAGGAAGTGCCGGACAGCATAAAATGCGTAAAGAATTATCTGACATCATTGTACCGATGAGTGAGACATTCAAGTGGTGCGATGTGGTGGAAGACATATTTGTTTAGCTGTGTGTAAATAGCATGCATTTATGAGTATTTAAAAGCTAAGGGAAACAAAATGATAATTTTGTCTCGCGCGATCCAAGAACGGCGCGAATCTAGATTGTACCATTGCGGAGTTTTGCGAAAGGTGCCAGCAACATGTACAATTGTTATTGTTAAATACGCTTAAGTTAAACATTGTGTTCGTAATTTAAGTAATAAACTAGCTTGCTCAAAATTTAAGGCACCCAGTGATATACTTATTACGTGTAGTATACCAGTATTTCTAGTTTAGGAAATGAATACAGTGTTCTCATAAAGCTGTAATTGGTACTTAGCAATTGAACAACCAGTCCCACAGTGCCCAGTATGCGCGAGAAAAAAGCATCGTAGGTGACTGGCTGAGGCCCACGAGTGGGGGTGGTCTCCATGGGAACGCAGACGTTACCCGAAGAGTCTAGAATCTGCCCTGAGCACTCTATACCGATTGTGACATTAGACAGTGATATGTAAATATAGAAGATATAGATGGCCATATCGCCCCTGACGTACCGATTTCTCCGTCCTGAAATGATACGTGCACCATGCGTGTCTTCGTCCCTTTTGAGTGTGCTAGATCGTATCATTACCAATACCATGTGAAGCATCGTCTTTGTATCGTTCCCTTCTGCGAGCTGTCGAGGAGTGTCGATGTTCCCGCTGCGTGAAGTCCCAGAAGTTTCCCGCTGCCCCGCATGGTACCGATGGCCGCAGTTGAAGTCCCAGAAGTTTCCCGCTGTCCCTCATGGTACCGATGGCCGCAGTTGAAGTCCCAGAAGTTTCCCGCTGTCCCTCATGGTACCGATGGCCGCAGTTGAAGTCCCAGAAGTTTCTCGCTGTCCCTCATGGTACCGATGGCCGCAGTTGAAGTCCCAGAAGTTTCCCGCTGTCCCTCATGGTACCGATGGCCGCAGTTGAAGTCCCAGAAGTTTCCCGCTGTCCCTCATGGTAGCGATGGCCGCAGTTGAAGTCCCAGAAGTTTCCCGCTGTCCCTCATGGTAGCGATGGCCGCAGTTGAAGTCCCAGAAGTTTCCCGCTGTCCCTCATGGTACCGATGGCCGCAGTTGAAGTCCCAGAAGTTTCTCGCTGTCCATCACGGTACCGATGGTTGCAGTGGCACAGTGTTACGTAAATGTCTAGTGAGTGTTTATATAGGCTATAAACTAGGCAGGAATTGCAGTGACCTGTAAGACCCAGAACATGACCAACTTGATTAAGAGTAAGTCATTGTAGTATTAATTCTATGTACGCGCGCCAGCGGCGTGCACAAAAAAAATGGATAAGTTGAAATTGTGTGTATTTCTTCTATGTAATTACTAGAGCTAGGGCATTGGGGCTCTTAAAAAAGAGCTGCATTAGCGGTTAAAAGAAGCGCTTGTAGCGCTATAAGTGTGCAATGGTAGCGATAGAAAAGGGCATCAGGACCACTTATGGGAGCGTTTGGAGCAGGTACTTGAGCATTTAGAGCACTTATATGAGCGCTTGGAGTAGTTGCTGGAGCGTTTGGGGGCTGTTATCGGAGCGATTCGTGCACCAAAATATAATTTACACACCTATTGGAGTAAGAATTTAAAGGAGGTTTTGCTTTTCAAAATAGTTTGGAATGATTCAGTACGCGAACTAGACCACGCTGAGAGCGCATACCTCCACCATGCGAGGACACGGTAGCAAAAAATTCATATTGGCTTTGAAACAATAATATTCTTTGTATAAATCCCAAAATCTAATCACTTGTCCCTTTTGATAGTAGTAACAGCTTAGGCAATTTTCTTGAAGATCAGTTCATAACTTTTTGATTTATACTGCTAACAAACATTATGACAAACATGAGTCAAACATACAAACGAACAAACCGATTTGCACCAAAATTTAATCATTTATGTCTTTTAATATTACTAACAACCCATATAAATATCACAAAGATCCATTCATTATTATTTGAGTTATTGTGCTAACAAGCATAAAATCAGAAACAGTGACAAATGAACGAAAGAACAAACGGATCTTTACCAAAATTTGGTCATTTACGTTTTGTTATATACCTAACAACTCATGTTAATTTCATAAAAATTCATCCGTAACTTTTAGAATTATGGCATTGAGAAAAATGAGGCAGACAAACAAACAAACTGATGGATATATCTTTACCAAAATTTGATAATCTGTTCCTTCTAACATACCTAACAGTCCCTGTAAATTTCATCTAAATCAGTTCCTAACTTTTTGAGTTTTCTTGGTGACAGACGAGCAACCAGACAGACAAACACGACGAAAACAACCTCCTTGGCGGAGGTAATTGTCTTGAAAAATCAAACTATACAGGGTGTTGTGTAATTCGTTAAATATATTTTAATTATAAACCATACATAGAAAAACGCAAAATAAAACGATTTTCAGGAGTGACAAAAGCCTCAATATTCCTTCGTTTTCAAGAAATGCCGATCTGAAACAAAGGGAGGTTTCGGACGAAAATGAAAATATTTTTATTTATTGACCGATTTAAGTGAAAGTTGGATAGATACGTAAAATTGGAAAAGAAATTGTTTTTACTCATGTACTTTTTTAATTTTCACCACAGAAAACGGGTTATTCAAAGAAAACGACAAGGGGAGGCTATGGAAAGCCCTACTCCTAGAGTTTTCGAGCTAGCCGCAAAGATAATTTTGATATTAAAAGAAGCGAAATTTGATCCTCTACCACGGTGCAATATTTCGGTTCGATTTTTGAAATAGTTTTTGAGAAAGTTTGAAAAGCTCCAATTTCAAAAACTCAGCTGTCACTCGTCTCCAAATTCAAAAATCAAACTAAAAATATTATTGCTATAGAAAATTAAATTCTGTTTCTTTTAGTATGACGCCAAAAATCATCTCTGTAGCTAAAAAAACTGTAGGACGAGTAGGGTTTCCCCTCCCCTCTTGCCGTTTTCTTTTAGGAACTCGTTTTTTTTTGTAGAGAAAAGGAAAAAAGTACAGGAGTAAAAACAATTTGTATTTCATTATACATTTCTATACCAAGTTTCATTAAAATCGGTAAAAATTTAAACTTTTCATTATCGCCCGAGTCCTTCCCTTCAGTATTTCAGGTCATTTCTCAAAAACGAAGGAAACTTGAGGTTTTCGTCACTCCTGAAAATCGTCTTATTTTGCGTTTTTTTCTGTGCATGGTTAAGCTAAATATGCGCATCGAATTACACAACACCTTGTATGTATTTTTAAAAATCCTAAACTGATCATGCACGTCTCATTCATCAACCAATTGTGTCATTTTATTCGTTCGTGTGTCGTAGAATGGGGGAACTCATACTATAAAGTTACCCCACCCTCAAGAAGTTCCCAACTTGAACCATTCTACCACATTCAAACTAATGGACGTATTGTCAATGTGTATTGAATTTTGCTGTTGGCGTTTATTTATGCTTTAATCAAACTTTATATTCAATTCACTTAATTGAAGGTACGGCTTACCACTTGCTAAGAATGCTCCATTTATTTCAGATTGCTCCAACTTTGTGAGCAGTTAGTCATATGGAGCACTTTAGAGTCTTTATAGCGTTTGGAGTATTATAGAGCATTATGAGCGCTTGTAGCATTTTACGTATAAATACTCCAATGTCCGAGCTCTAGTAATTACTGATCATGTCCACCATGTCTGGACGTGTGGCCAAGGACCATTGCTGGATAAGATTTTCGTGTACTACCTTGTCCATGTCAATCATTTCTTGACATGATATATTCATATGTAACCGCTATTAGTAATCGATGTTGACAGGCTCCAGTTCTCGATTATAGTCATGCAATATGGTCGAGAATCGGACGTGTCATAGTTTACCTGTCATTATTTTCAAGTGAGACTCAATCTGAATATGTTGTGAACTTGCGGGTTTTTCCGAAGTTGCTGAACCGTCGGGCACGGACCTTATGCGTGTATTAGACACATGTCATAATGCCTAGGTCGAAAGCGCAACATTCGTTTCCCACTACGCTATGTGTTTGGTTTAAACCAACTGTAATTGACTAATAATTTGCCATTTTCTCATGACGCGCCCAATGTAAACAAAGGTTACCAATACATGTCTTTGTTTATATCGTGTATTTTCTTTCCCTTGCACACTCTGTTTTTTTTTTTTTTTTTTTTTTTTTNTGTTTTTTTTTTTTTTTTTTTTTTTGACACATGATAGAATAGGTTGGAGGCGTGGCTCACCTCCGTATGTTGTTGGACGCTGCTGTGTAAATTTCATGCCACTTTGTTGTTGATTAATTTCCTTTGTCAAAACTACTCAATTTTAATTCAAAATAATGTCATTATTAATCTAATTTGATTATATATACATGTCAATATTAATTTGTGACGTCATAACATATATATATATTCATATCCGCAACGCGCAGCAGCAAAAGTCCTAACAATAAAAGCAATGACAGTTTTGGAATCCTTTACACATTCCAAACAAAACTATAGAGCAGGATTTTCCATTTTTGCCCTATTTTTTTTTTCACGCAGCTCAAAACCGGTTTTTCCTCTATATCTTAGTAAGGTAGTGACCGGACAGAATAGAAAATGGCGATGCCAGCTCGGTAGTTTTTTAAAGAATGTTTCAAAGATTCCAAAACTGTCGTTGTTTTTATCGTAGCATGAAAACTCATTGAGTTCTATTCCTTTGAAATTTAGAAAAAATGTGTAGGTATTTACTGTATTTATATATATTTCCATTATCTCAAAAACTAACGCCTAAATAAAAAATGTAGAAGCAAAATGTGTTTTTTAAAAAATGCATATACCATGGGAATTTTAGAACAATCGGAAGAAAATTGAGTATTTTGCCTACCCATGCCCCCCTCACATAATGTACCAGGTGCAAAAGTTTTACCCAAATTATTTTTAATGTCCACATGTCCTCAATTTAATGTCCCAAATGAAGCAAAATATCATTGTATATGTACAATACACTTGGCATCTTTAACTTGATTTGTGTTTGTACTAGCAAAAATTATTTGGACATGGTTAATGTTTACATCAAATATCAACGGACACTGATAGCAGAGCCAAATAACAACAGTGTTGGCATACATTGCGCTTATGCTGACAATTTTTTCTAATGACGGGAGTGATTCTTGCAAATATCCTGTTCCCCCCCCCTCCCGAGCGAAAGTTCCAGAAATTTATAAGTCAGATTTTGAAATTTTGCAACTCAATTATACTTTTACTTCGATAAAAACATTGAACAATAATTGAAAAGGGAACCAGTTGTCTAACCCCAGTGGCTCCCTATAACTCATCCGTGTAGACATTGCAATGAGAGCGGTGCATCGTCATAATCCTCGAGCTGCTGTTGGATGTATGCATTATGCTACATTTAGGTAAAACCTGGGCTACAAAGAATGAAGAAAAATCACTGTTGTATCAATTTTAGTTATGTAAGTTACATAATTGCTATCAAATTGACCAAATCAAACAATATAATAAACACCGTCGTGTGTTAATTTGTTTATTTATATATATATATATATATATATATATATGTATAAGTTTATAAATTAATATGTTAATATACATATGTAAGTTTCGTGTCCCCCTTTTAACAAAACATATAGGAGAAAAATAAGCACCGATGCAGATTTTGTAATTATTATTTTGCGTTTCGATGAAGATAGAGAAGAGCAAAATAGACCAGTTGAATGCACTTCTTGTTCGACAACGTTGAATTCCAAGCAATAAAGATATTTACAGCTTCTTTTAGCGCCACCACAGAGTCCATTTATAGCACTTTTTCCATATTTCGAAGTTATATTTGTTCTCAATTCATGACGTGCAAATTGAGTAGTTGATCAAAGAAGCGCAGGATAAACAAATTTTCACAATACAGTAAACACAGCATGTCCAAGCATGCTCTTGGCTGAAGGTGGGATGAAGAACAAGATGGACTTTGACACAACACTTCATTCACACATCTTTTTTACAAGTATAGTGAGCTGCACAAAGATGTACAGCGAATTAGGCTCAATACATATTGATATAGTCTATATTGTGAACTGGCATCAAAATAAAAGTGTTCATTATCTCTATGTCTTCAAAACAAAGTTCAGAATGGAAGAACGCAAAACTGGAATGTAGTGCTATTGTCGTGACAATATTTAAGCATAGTGCAAGTGATACATTCAAGGCGTTTCACTTACAAAAGAAAAAAACACCCAACAAAGTAATTTTTGCTTTTCTTAATATGAAGAATGTCGTTAATACATGTACAATTGTACATGGATGTTAGACGAGAAAATTCCAGTAGTCTTAAAAGGAATTTGAAAGTAACAGCGCGGGACTGGAGTCTATTTTTATCTATACGATTCATACAGTGTCATACACACATGAGTTAACTATAATATTATTTTTATTATTATTAAAACTTAAAACTTCACGCTTGAGCTCCCACGGACAGGTAATGCAACCCAAATGAAGCATTTGCAACACCGGGAAGCCCAAAACGCTGCTAAAGGAAATCCAGCAAAAAACCATTAACCGCTGATTTAAACGCCTGCAGGCCAATACGACCAAAAGCCGATGCCGGCAACAAATTCCAAACCTTAGCCGACCAGGGCACGAAGCACCGACAGAACTGGTTAGTTCGACATCTGAAAGCTTCCAAAGTGAAAGAGTGCGCTCCGCACGCAGCACGAGTCCCTTTCCCAAAAACCTTGAGGGCAGGAAGAGAAGAATACAACCAATGACTCTCATTATTGTACACCTTATAAAACATACACAGCTCTGCTACTCTTCTCCTGTGGGACAGGTTCACCAGATCATTATCAGCGCACAGCCTGCTGGCCAATCTAACAAGTCGGCCCAACAGACGCAAGTCAGTGTCAGCAGCTGAAGCCCAGACCTGTGAGCAATACTCTAAAACAGGCAGCAAAAACTCACCAAAACATCTGACTATCACCGAACACGGAATTCACCTTACGCAGGAGCCCAATCTTAGAGGAAGCACGTGACACCAACCTTCTAATATGCAGCTCAAAAGTAAGCTTCTCATCAAAGACAACACCAAGAATCTCCAAGGAGCTAGACTCTTGAAGTAAAGCGTGATCACACTCCAGTTGGGGATGCTGCGGTACCAGTGTCCGAGACCGACTCTTAATCATTGACTTGGTCTTACTGGCATTCAGCTTCATACTCCAGGCCGAGCACCATGCACTAATGCGGGACAAATCTCGATTCAGAGACTGAGCTACAGCATCACGCAGGCGAGGAGCAGGTATCACTGCCATCAAAGTGGAATCGTCGGCATAGTTGATAAACGTGTTTTCAAGCGAAAAGAACATGTCACAACAGCGGGCCAAGCACACTGCCCTGAGGGACGCCAGATACCATCCCGACTGAGGCGCTCAAAATACCTTCAACAGACTGACTCTGCGTTCGCTCAGAAACAAAATCGCGAATGATTGACAAAACCACCCACAACAAGGGACTCCAACTTGTATAATGGTCCCCTGTGGTTAACCCTGTCAAACGCAGCGCTAAAGTCCAACTGGACAAGGCCTGCCTCCGACCCACAATCCAGCGCAGACTGTAAATGGTGTGACACCGACAAGAGAGCGTCATAACAACCAAAGTCAATTTTGTACGCAAACAGACCAGCAGGCAGCAACCCCGTAACCTCAGCGAAACGACCAAGCTTACCAGCGATCAACTTCTCGAACACCTTGAACAAAATGGGCGTCAGTGTGATGGGTCGATAGCTGCGTGACGCGCATTGAGCGTAATCTAGATGATGCATACACACATAAGTTAACTGTAATATCAACGCGACGCGCATGAAGCGCTGGAGTAATCACACGCTTGGTACGGTACATATTATTTGATACACTGAAATGGTACACACGTAAATTAGTTCAGTAACTGCGAAGTGATGGGCACTGATCGATGTATCCCTACAGCAAGTTATTTCGTGCTACGATGATTAACAGCGACGCGAATATGGGGTTTACATTGATAGATACTAGGACACAGTTGCGGTAGCTACGGCCGCATTGTAGCAAAAACCATGACTGCGTACGCAATGATAAAGCGATGCTTGAGTAGAGATGATAGAATATGTCACACGACACTGGGAGATATTAAAGTTTACTTTTACACTGACACTCCAATGTTAGAATGAGCTTCTACAAGCACACACAAGATGAGACTCATAATTATGTTGGTGTACTTTTAACCACACGAATGGCTGAGGACATTGCCAGAATTTTAAGACAACAATTAAGCGCTCTGCTTGAGACTCACTATTACTGACTGGCATAATCGATGCTAGTAGCTGGCTGTTGAAAGTACGTATTACACATTTGCAGCTAAGGGTTTTAACATTGCAATTTACGGGATATATTTTACCACATGGATAGCTAAGAACATTGTCAGAATTTAAGAATACAAACGCTCTGATTGGGAACTGGCGTAATTGCTGTATGTAGCGATTTGTTAGATACACTCTACACATTTCAGCTAAAGCGCGGAAGGGCGGTACGAGATTATAGCATTATCTAGTCTGATATAAGTACACAACCTTTAGATACAGATCATAAATAGTAACTGTGGTGGTCTTAAGTGTATGGACAATTTTCTCTTTTTGTTTCAGCCTGTTGATGACGCTTGTGCATTGAAACGTATAGCATATAGATTATAACTGATGGAGGTAAACGCCTTTTTATTGATCTTATCACCCATTGAAATAAAGAGTTATAGCATTGAGAAAAAAGAGGAAGACAAACAAACAAACAGACGAAAGGACTTTCACCAAAGGTCAATCATCTGTTCCTCCTAACATACCTAACAATCCCTGAACTTTCGTCAAAATCTGTCCATAACTTTTTGGGTTATCTTGTAGAGAGACAGGCAGAGAAAGAGACAAATTCTACGAAAATATTGCCTTGATATCTGGCGAGGCCATAATATAGTAGTGGATCCGCGCGTGACAAAATTCACGCAATGATCGCTATTTTTTATTTATATAGGCCGTTGTGAAATCTTCTCTTCTCTGATTTGCTTCATTTTTTTTATTGATCCTTTGTCGTGCTTTCAACCTTAGGGCATTTTTCTTTGACTTGTCGTTTCCTCATTTTCCCGCTCACGCGTATGAGCAGCTCTCATTCACTTCTGTAACCTCTCTGCTTCAAGTCTTTCTAGACTGTATCGCTTAGACCAGTGGTTCCCAAACTTTTTTGGACTAGCGCCCCCTTGGCGGCCAGGTGTGATACGAACGCCCCCCGCCCAAGTTGCCAATTGCAATAAACATTCGAACACGCAGTTTCTAGTATGATTTGAGCTGGAATGAAGGTGAAAGAGAATTGTTAATGTCATGAAAAAAAAAAAATGAACCTAGACCAGTCCATTTTTATCATTTATTTACCAGATTCTTCTCCCCTTCTTTTTTTTTCTTTTGTCTTCCATATTTTCTCCTCTCGTTTCCCTAGTCCTCTACATCCTACTAACTTATTGGCAATAGCTCATAGAGGGCCGGGGTGTAAGTTACGGTGTCTCTTTGGGAATGGGCCTCTTGGTTCGTCTACTGCCGCCTATCTAATCTAATCTGATCTAATATGAAAGAATAGGTATATGTAGATCCCGCAACAAATCATGGTAACATATTACACTGATCATAGTTCTCTGTCGATGAGACAGATGGGCTTGTGGCAGCCCGTGCAGGGATATTGGCTTCTCAACACTACTGTCTTGCTTAGGAGGAGTTGCAGATCCTCTCTTTCATCAATTTTGAGCTTGTTTCTTTTCTTGGAAAGGAGCGAGGTGAATGCACTAATGCCCAACGATTTTTACTTGTTCCACAATGCTGCATGGCATTCAAGCATTTTTTGTTATAACCAGCTACTTTCTGTATTTTAGCTTCAAAGCAATAGCATTTTGTACTGGAGCGGGTTCATTATCGGACACTTCAGCCTGAAGGTCCTGGATCGTAAAATCGAAATTTGAGTAGATTACTCTCCCACATTCTGTCGCCGATGAAGGCTCCGTAGACCGACCGTCTCTGTACTAGTATGGCACCCAAGATTATTAATGGGGCTTGCAGCAGCATAGCAGTTGGCATTGGATAATGGTTCACAAGGGCTGCAAGCAATACTCTCGCCTCCAGCCTAATTATCAGTGATTTGCATCTCTGCTTTTCTATTGAAAATTCTCTAGGTTCTATTGGTCTCAAAGTGCCCAGAGCTAGTCGATACTACTGACAGGAAATAAGGCGCAAAGCATCTCCAACCCTATACGATACGGCCATTCGCTCAGCCATGCCGCACTAGGTAAAGAGATGGAAAACGAAAAGAGACGGAGATAGAAAGAGAAACGCCTGTACAGAAGGTCTCTTCCGTGGCCCCCAACGCTGGGGCAGGCTTAAGTCCGATGAGATGGGTCAGCACCATTTGGCGTTCGGCGGTCCACTTCACGGAACTGATAGGTAAGAATTGAGGACTACCTCACTTTACCAACTTACCTTGTCACCAGGAGCTGCAGCCAGCAGCAACATCGCCTCTGGAAAAGGCACTCAGGACAGCTCTTAGGTCCGCGAGGCAATATTGCAGCAGCATAAAGTTATAGGTGATGATATGGCGCATATCGCTGATACTGCTGTAGATCGTAGGCCTGCTATATGTATTCGACCACAAATTTGAGCAGCGTTGGGAGGTTGAAAACACATCGACAAAGTGGAAATAGCGGCATTCAACTTTCTTTTTAAATATCAAGCAAGTGCAATTTATCTGCTACAGCAGCATCAGAATCAATACCAAGATATGCGAAGATCCACTTCTGGCCGTCATGCCATCATTATACACAGCGCAGGGAACCCTAAGAATTATTACTCGTATAGCATCCCATGAGTGAGAAATGATTCATTTTTTAATTGTACTGTAATATTTTCTACATGTGTGGAATGGCATGTTTTCTTTTATCACCCATTATTTCGATGCGCCCAGAAAAACTGTTGCACCACTGTAGCCACGCTTGGTAAGGGTCGTTCGGAAAGCAATGCCTCTCATAGTTTAAACCCCCCGAAGGGATCACACGGGTTAGCAAATTACATTGTTATGGTGACTAAACTTCTGCACCTATGACCTGAAAGTTTTATCTGTCTGTTGCAGGCATTGAAGGTGGGACACTCTAAAAAAGTAATCTATCATGGACTGCATTGAAAGCAAAAACGCCTCAATGAATTCCTCCATACAGAAAAAAAAGTGAACCAATCAACATTAACCGACGCCTTGTGACCGATTACGAAGTCGATAAAGTTGATGTCCGCACAGTTAGGAGATGGGTTTGCCGATTTCAAAGTGGCGACAGAGATGAAAGTGACAAAGTACGCTTCGGACGATCATGCGCAGCCACCACCCCGGAAAATAAAGTGCCCCTCGATCTTGAAACTACAGGCGACAGTCAACTCTAACCATCACGTTGACCAAATCGCAGCAATAGGAAAACCTTTAGTCAGCATTACGATTACGCCAGAGAGCACGCAAGTTTGAAGACCACAGAATGTGTGTCTCACCCACAGTTTAGTCCCGATCTGGCACCGCCAGACTTCCACTTGTTTGGATCTCGGAAGGACCCATGACCTGGGGAGCATTTTCCCGACGACGCCGTAATTGCAGCCGTGAAAAAAACGACCTTGGCAGGCGCTGACTTTTACGACCGAAGCGTCACGACTCTTTCATCGCTGGCAAAAGTGCATTGAGAATGATGTTGATACATAGAAAAATAAATTCTGGAGCAGAAATGTTCGTTCGTTTTAATGGTGCCACTTTCACCTTAGTAGCTATTCAACTTTTTCAATTTAACAGATGATGCATTACTTTTGGAATGACCTTGTAATGCATTCGTCATTATTGATGGCATCTGCTGGGTTTACTCTTCTGTAATGAAAATATTATTCTAAGTAGCAAATTTTAAATCTGCTCTCTGTTTCATATTAACTCATTTCTCATGGGCTAGCAAACGTAGAATATCAGCTGGGCATTTCAGCAGGTCTACAGACATCTAATACTGTCACGAAAGCCACGAGTTGTGAAACTGTTCGAAACTTAGATTCAACAAGCAATTACATCCCTGGGCGAGTTCGAAGTAATGTACTTCTCGCCATACATACAGTTTACGCAATTGTTATGCACGCATAATAATTGTTTGAATTGTAGAGCAAAACTTGATCGTCTGGTACATGAATTATTGCACATACAGAAAGGTTTACAAGCGGCATTCGTAAACCTCAGCAAAGCTGACACCGCTGCAAATAAGTTTTTTGTAGACTAATCTGCAGGCTAATCTGCTCTTTAACATTGCAAGTCATTTTCAACTATTGTGTAGATAAAAGCATCAAATAAACGTGCCTACGCAGTCTATAACATTAACTATTCTGCTAAATAGCGGTGCCACGCTTTTACTCAATATGTTGAAGCAGATTCATCTTCAATACAATACAAATGCAATGATGCATTTCTTTACTTTAGTGCATGTGAAACCCAATTGTAATCTGGAGCCTCCTCTATTATTATTATTATTATTAAATCACACCAGGCTGGCGACGTAGGAACGGAGAAACTCCATGAGGTTAACAAACCCCCACGCAACCAACCCAGCGGGTGGAGAAAACAAAAGAATGAAG
>LQNS02277813.1:7658266-7669912 GCA_001587735.2 Parhyale hawaiensis | reverse complement strand
ATCAGTTCAGTAAGCGCTTCGCATCCACATATGGCTAGAAAACCCAATAATGAAGCACCGTGCATTGTGCGTGCACAATTGTACATGAGCAGCCTGGAGTCATACTTTCAACCCGTATTGGGCCTCAACAAGCATTGAAGCTCTGCAGTTCATAACATACTGGACTGATATTCACCAACAGTGCTATGCAAGTAGCAATCAGAGGTTCCTCGCTATGTTAGGACTAGTGGCCCATGCCGTCATTATAAATGACGGCAAAAATTTAACACTTCACCAAAACCCCCGCCGTCTTTCGGGCTTCCTTATTTTTCCCCTATCTAATACTGAAGAAAAATATTCCAAGGTATCCAACTTTTTTTTCGCCTTTTGAAATCTGAATTTTCTCCTATCTTATTACATAGTTCTATTTTTCCCCTATCTAATANGAAATCTGAATTTTCTCCTATGTTATTAGTTCTATTTTTCCCCTATCTAATACTGAAGAAAAAGATTCCAAGGTACCCCACTTTTTTTTTACATCTTGAAATCTGAATTTTCTCCTATGTTATTCCCATTGAGCGTGACAGGAAAGATATAAATATATAAATAAATAAATAAATAAATAAATAAATAAATAAATAAGTAAATAAAAACACGACGTGAATTATTATATAGTAGATAGATAACTCGCTACTATTATAGCTTTTCCATTAGCCACAATGACAAACAGCACCACCTCAACACAAGACGCCAGGCGTGCACAACTTAGGTAACCCGGACTGCGGGGTAGCACCTTCATACTTACTTGATTACTTGATGATACTTCGGACGAGGTCCAGGTGGCGTTATGCACACAACCCATTTTGCGCAGAGATGGTAAGATAACAGTTTTGGTCACGCGCAGAAAAACTCAACTTACCCGCCACTCTTCATAGCAGAAAGACGAAAGTTAAGCTGCCTGGCATCTCGAGGTCTAGCAGAAATTATATGGATGCTTACACGATAAATAGCGAGGATGAGATAGAACCATCGGCCAGTCCGGCACATCTAACAGTTATTCTGCTTATATGCGAGCTATTCATCATCAATTAAACAAATTTTAAAACTGAAAAATACAAGTTTAATTTTACATACCAATGTAGAAAATCTTCAGTACTGAGGAATATGGTGAGCAGCAAAAAATATGTGTATGAAACGCCTACTGAATGACAATAATCAACCTATTAAAAACCAAAGGCAACGGCATAGCCACTCCCATCGGCATACACAGATTAAGGGAGATGTTACCAGTGCTGCCGGCGGCCCTTCTCAGAAAAACCTAGCAAGCAGGGCAGAAAAAAAAAATCTGCCTCAAGAACCCTAATTTAAAAAAAAAATTATTTTGTTCAAGCGAACAGTATAGACGAAGTAATAACTGATTTTTATTTAAAAAAAAAAACACCTTATGAGGACTCACCACATTTTTTTATCATTTCCTTCATAAATGGCCACTTTATTTGTGTCTTTTGCTTTTTTCAGCCTGGCAGAGTATTGCCTGTAAACGCCACCATCGCATACGTCTCTTATGAATTCTGGCTGAGGCTACCATGACATGCTCGTCTCCCCATATTTAAGGCGTGTTTAATTGGGCACCAATATTTAGCCTGAGAGGCTTGACTTGTTGGAAACTTTAGGCAGCAGCTCTGGCTTTGTCGCTTTAAATTGTACTGCTAGTGTTAAACACAAGATTACGGCATCGGGCAGACTCCGTTTTATGGGGTAATATTGAGCTTTTGGAAGTCTGAAGGTCTAACGCAAAACAAGCGTGGACGCACAGTGGAGGTGTTCATAACTCAGATAAAATAAGATAATTTACTTGATTCAAACCTACTTTTTTTGTTACATGAATCTTAGCAAAACTGTAAAATTATCACATAGTTTTCGATGCAGTGCAGGTCTTTCGTCAGTCTAAAACTCCTGTACGTGTCATAATGAGTACCTATCTAACATGCTCGATGGCATCAAATTTTTGAAATTTGCTGGCTTAATTTTGGAGTCGTGAAGTGGGTAAGCAGCTCGACGCTCGGCGAGTAACCTTGGATAAACATTTTGATTGGTTTCGTGCCTGTTCAAAACGTGTCACAAACGAAATAATGTAATTATAATTTTGTTGCAAATAAAAAATGAATGTGAAGGGCGAAAACTTATTTCTTCTCTCCAAAAACTTATCATTTATTGATATGAGCTCACCTACCAGAGAATCACAGGCGGAAAACCAAGATTAAGCGTGTTTTGAACTGAAAAAAAAAACTAGAAACCACGACGATGACTGAAAAACCAAGATCTTGGTTTAAAAACCTATCGTTGGCAGCACTGGATGTTACCACAATACTGCCAGAACTAGATTACACCGGTGGGCAAACGGTTCTCAGCAGAGCAAAAGGCCATGAGCCATCACAGTAACAGCGTACGCCATGTATGTGGTGCACGCATATACAGTATCTGCCACGCTCATAAACTAAATGTTATTTTAAGTAACATTTATTTTAAGATACGAATAGAGAAGAAAAGTATGATGGTGAGAGGCCATAATGGCCAAGTAACAGAAATCGAAAAAGATGTCAGTGGTCCTTAAAGTACTATATAGCTTGGAGTCACACATTACTGATATAGGTTCTCCTACAGTACACAAACTTTCAAACCACTGCTAATGTACTTCGCCAAGGATTTTGCGTTTTTCTAGGGCTTTGTCTGCCCTTCGGCATCGCATCAACGGAGGAGCGGTTCGATTCCCCGGACGGCACGCTACGGATTTACACTGCGTGGAGCACTCCAGCACCGAGAGGCCAGGCGATGCACGATGAGGGATCCTAAATTGACTCTCAACTCGGACTGCTTCTCCTGCTCTTCACACTACTGGATCTTCAAAATTCTAGAATTAAGGCAAAAAGNCACCTACCAGAGAGTCACATGCGGAAAACCAAAATTAAGCGTGTTTTGAACTGAAAAAACCTAGAAACCAAGACAATAACTGAAAAACCAAGATCTTGGTTTAAAAACCTAGCGCTGGCAGCACTGGATGTTACCACAAGGCTGCCAGGAATAGTTTACACCGGTGGGCAAACGGTTCCCAGCAGAGCAAGAGGCCATGAGCCCGCGCAGTAACAACGTACGCCATAGATGTGGTGCACGCATATACAGTATCTGCCACGCTCATAAACTAAATGTTAGTTTTAAGTAATATTTATTTTAAGATACGAATAGAGAAGAAAAGTATGATGGTGAGAGGCCATAATGGCCAAGTAACAGAAATCGAAAAAGATGTCAGTGGTCCTTAAAGTACTATAGCTTGGAGTCACACATTACTGATATAGGTTCTCCTACAGTACGCAAACTTCCAAACCACTGCTAATGCACTTCGCCAAGGATTTTGCGTTTATCTAGGGCTTTGTCTGCCCTTCACCAAGATAACTCGAAAAGTTATAGACGGATTTTTTAAAACCACAGCAAATCTTGGTACTTTGGGAGAAGGGGATAGTTAACTTTTGGTGAAGATCCGTTCAACCATTAATATTTCCGTCTGTTTTTTTTTTTTTAATCCAAATCACAGTTATTACCAGATCTTCATGAAATATGCAAGAATTGCCGGGAATATTACGAAGAGAAACTGACCAATTTTTCGTGATAATCTGTCACTCTGTTTGTCAGAACCAGGAGCAAAGAGCGCAACGGGAGGACTCACGAGAATATTAGCATCAAAAAGCTGAGCAACCTAAGAGTATTTTAACTAATTTAATCAGAAAAATCGTATAACTATGCGATATTCTTCTCTAACGTGTTAATAAATTAAGAGAATACATACTAATTTAGCAATTATCTATAGAAAATTGCAGTGAATGCTGGTAAAAACCTTCATAGCACTAGAGCCGAATTTGATCCCTTATGGTGACGTGATTTAACTTTTTTTTTAATTGAAGCCTTATTTGTAGGTCATATTCAGTTCACAGTACTCTTGACAGAACATATTTATTCCTTACTTACAAATATAAACACCAATATAGCCAATGATGTACGCGAGAGGAACCACAGTAACAGTTAGCCTATTGCTCGAACTTTCTGTACTCGGCGACAACATTTTACGGTATTTTGCAGCTCAAGTAGCTGGCCAGTCATGAGCGGGAGATTGGATGCTATAAATCGAAAAAATACGGTGATATGTTAAAGAAACCCTACGAAGGTCTGAGGTCCCACACTCAAATACTTCGATTCATCGATGTGATGTAAATTTGCTACGTGCGGTCACTGCTAAGTTTTATTTGAGTCCTATTGAGTCTTCCCGTTGCTTTCTTTGCTACCTGGTCAGAGCATACACCAGAAAATTACAGACGGATCTTCAAGAAACTTACATGAACTGTTATTAAAGCATAAAGTTCCAATGGCTAGTCTGATGAATGCTTAAAGAAATCCGTGATTCTGGACCAATATAAAATTTTTGCTAACGTTGCCTTGCTCGGTTACCCGGAAGTTTGGGTTATCCAGGTGCACTCGTTAGTTTTATTCGCACGTTACAAGTTGGCAATAATATGCTTTATTAGGTACACATAGGGAATGGTACACAAGAGACAACTTATTACTAAATACAGGTAATTCTATATTTGCGCTCGAGCGCATCCAAAAAATCTTATTTTAATTTTCAAGTGTCTTTATCCTTTTAAACTCACAGGTAAACGACAATCGTTGGCGTTAGTCAACAAACTATATCACACGTAAAGTATTAAATTACCTATAGTAGATGCTCATAATAGAAATTCAACTGAAAATTGTACAAAACATAAAGAATTTATATATTTTTATTTATGCTTGGACAAATTTTTGAAAAATATAGCGTGAGAAACTACATTTGATTCAAGATATAAAACTCAAAACTATAGGTAACTAAATCATTAGTAAATTTTTTGTTTCGCTAAAATTATTTCCTGTAATTATCCACCGAGTTGTCCTACTAACAGAAGTAAGATACTATTTTCTCCCTCTTCACTTGTACGAAGACAGAAAGCGCTGGCAGCTAGCCGTGATGTACGGCAAAAATCTCTCTTTCCGTGGCCAGCCAAGATCCACCTCAGCAGATTGGATGTAAAGAGGTAAAGTCAACTTTAACTGTACTTTCCCCTGGCAAACCCACACGCACTGGCTCGTGCTGCAGATATAGGCCAACTGGCCCCAAAGAAGTAACTACAGCTGCAGCCGACTCAGGGTCGTTAAGAACTATAATGCAGTATCTGAAGATTCAACGGCCCTCGAACATCCCACCCCGCAAACCCACCCATTCCTGATCAATTAAGTAAGTGCCCCCGCAGCTCTGCATACCAAACAATTGCTGACTCAGCACGCCGGATGCCACAGAGACCGCTCGGTCGGCTCGTCGCTCGATCCCGGCAACTTTGGCTCAGAAGTCAAGAACGCATGGGCCGGCCGGGCTGCAGAGTATGGCAACGATTCAAATATCTATGGCGACGTTTTTGCACGGTTTCTGTGATCTCCTGAAGATCATAGCAACGGTTTTGCATTTTTCTATCTGTGTCGTAATCATAGGAATACCTGCCGTAAATCCTGATAATTGCGACCCTCCTTATAATAATCATGTTTTTTGTTGCAGTCGCCAGAGAAGCTGCAATCAGTATCGGTATATTGTTAGGAAAACATTGGAAGTTAATATCATGATACATATTTACGTGTGATAGGTCATGTAATAAACAAACAAAACAAATTTCATTTATTATCTCGTATACAGGGTACAATGGTTACGCCTATCGAGGTTTTTTTTTTTTGCCTTAATTCTTGAATTTTGAAGATGCAGTAGTGTGAAGAGCAGGCGAAGCAGTCCGTGCTGAGAGTCAATTTAGGATCCCTCATCGTGCATCGCCTGGTCTCTCGATGTTGAAGTGCTCCACGCAGTGTAAATCCGTAGCGTGCCGTCCGGGGAATCGAACCCGCGCCTCCGTTGATGCGATGCCGAACCGTTGTCACTTCACCACCGAGAGGTGGTGTATCTGTGTTAGGAAACAATGTGTACAAGTAATGTGTACAAGCTCATTATATCTATCACAAATAATTACTCAGTTGGGAAACCTACTAAGAACGAATTTAAATTGGTAGTGCAACAAAAAGTTAGAATACTATCAATTATTATATTAGTAAATAACAATGCCCAAAAGCTTCATCGGGATAGCACTAATAGTTCGTAACTCATGCCGGCGATCGAGAACATTCTACCGCCATGCATACCCGTACACGTGGCAGTAGGCTATAGGTCTTTGTTTACTGAATTCGCTGTAGTTTTCCAAACTCATGCTACGTATAATTCTTGTACGTGCGTAATGTTAAGTCAAGAATTTTAGGATTAATTTCAACTAGCGGATAAAATAGTTGTGGGTTGGATATTAATGGGGATACCATTGCTATATGCGGATTTATATACTTCATAGCTGTAAAATTAATACGAGTAGGCATTTTGTGGAGAGGGCCCAATGAGGCTGGAGCAGGATTTTGGCGGACTTTCTTGGCCTTTCGTCATGGGCCACACCATCTGTACTGACTATGTCATCAAGTATGACGTCACTAGAAACTGCGCTATTGGTAAAAACCAATGGTACTTTCCCGCGAGGATGAGTCCAAGGTATTAGAGGGTCTCCGCACATAAATAGCAGGGGAAACGGACGGTCAGGCAGTCTTCACCCCGGCACCCAGGTTTCGGGCGGCCGCGAGGCTCCCGTGAGTTAGATACGATGTCTAGCTGACGGTTAGGCGTTAGCCATGTCGGGTTAACGATCAATGAATTGAGAGTTGGCTAGCTTGCACGAACAATCTGCGTACATCATAAAGCAGTGTGCTATGGCTAGTAAATATCAGAGATTTCTTGCTGATCTGCTTCAATTTTATCAGTGAGTTTGAGCGTTTTGCCTTGTCGGAGCCGCAGTTGTGTTCGTCATCATCATATATAACTGGGAACTAACAACACCTTAATCTCAACCACCAACGATTTTGCGCGATCATATTGTGCCTTGTCAGTGACCGGCTGTACTTGCCGTCGTCTTCTTTAAAAATTGAGAGCTATATTTAGTCTCTTTAGTCGATGATCCTTGTGCTCCAGTTGTGATTGCTCTCACCTTTGCCTAGCTGAAAACTATATGTTTGAGCCTCAACGAGTCTTTAGCAGTGAATAATGCAGGTAGCTAGTGGCCCGTGTCTGATATCACCAACAATAAAGTGATGATCCCTAGAAATTGCACGAATTTTATATTTATCTCCCAGTGCGTGTAGAATTGAGGCCTCGAATGTTGTGGCTCAAGAATCCTAATCTGCGCCCTTGCGGAGCCGCAGTGCGTCAACGTTGGCGCATGTCTCCTGTTGCAGCGCGAGTCCCAAGATGTCTGATATGCAGAGTCGTCGCTTCTTAGTAACTAATATTCACGAAGGGGAGGGAGTGAAATCGGTGGTTGTAAGCCAAGAAAAAAATGTTCTTTGCAGTTTGAAAATTACGGCAGAGAACACCGACAGAAAAAGGTTTCTCTTGCGGCGAATTTCCTTATGTGTCAGAAAATGTAAATAAATGCAGTTTAACATGGGTGATTAGTATAGCTTCTTAAATAAAAAAAAGGGAAGAGTAAAAAGTTAGATTTTATGATGTAGATATTTAAGATGAGAGTAGGATTTGTGCCTGACCATGCTAATGTCATTAGATACCAGTGCTAGGTGTGTGTTATGCATCTTTGGCGTTTCAAAACATAAAAGAAATTTAGAAAAAATGTGAGAGTTGGTGTACCGCGAGTGTGGTCTTTTCACCGGTGGTCCTTAACCCGCTGTTTGATTTAATGACATGTGTGCTTAAACATATATTATTATATCTTCGGCGGCGGAACATACCGTTTTTGCCACCTGGTTTAATATTTGGCTTTTGATGATCTTTCTAGTTGTTTGTCACCGTTATTGCACTTCATTTTGTGTTTTCTGGAGAACTCGTCATTTGTGCAAAATTTTCCTGTCTTTTCCCAGTATATTGAAAGATCTAAGATTTGTGTTTTCCTACCCTTGCATTCTCAGCGTTATTTTGAACACCTGTAGGATATGTTGAGGCGTGGCTCACCTCGTGTGTGTTAGGACCTGTCATGTGCCATTTTATGCACTGTGTGTCGATTAATCCCTGTGTCAAATGTTCAATTAATTTACATGTCAAAAATCAATTAAATTCGTGTCACTAATAATTGGATCAATAATAACTTGTGTCTTCATAATATTTATTCGTAATAATTATATATATAATTTGTCTAAATGGCGCATGACAGGGAAAAAAAATTCCTAACATCTGCATAATTGGCACGGTGCCTTACTAAGAGCATTCCAATCTGAAATAATTGCTCGCCAGGCGGAACAAGCCGGTACAAATCTTTTACGAATTATAAAACACTCGACTATGCCATAGGGATAGTGCAGTGATTGACGGGAGGTCCGAAGCAGAGGGCAGCCGTGAGGGATCAGGTTCAAAAAGGGTAGTGCAGGTCTATGTCTGTGACAACCTGTGGTCGACAATTAATGGGTTTCTGAAGGAAAAGCAAAAGGTGAACCAAGCTTGAGTTTCGCCGTTTGCGAGTTAAATGATGCGTGAAAAGCAGCTGGTAACTGATATTTTTGTGAGGAGTCTACAGTTTTATTTTTTTATTTTTATTATTATTATTATTTTTTTTTTTTTTTGCTTGGTTACGATCAAGGGACAGCTAAAGGAGGGGCCTCCTCAATAAGGGAAGCCACCAATGAGGGCTCTCTACACCCTCTTGGGAAGTCCTCTGAGGAAATTTGCGGTGAAGTAATCAGAGCAGTGACGAATAAGCATATGTAGGAGGGCACGTTTTTACAATAGAAATGTTTGCATTGGATGATGCGGGTAGAGGGGGTTGAACCCGAGCTGTCAAGGGTTTAACCCGTCCGAATTGAGGAGTCAGTTTTAAGGTTGAAGGGGTGACAGACTGTCGCTCTCTAGCTTGTTCCGCTAGCCTCTACTTTTATACACCTAGTAGACTGCGCGGAAGATAACTGAACTATAGATAAATTTATACAAGAATGCAAAGCATTTCGTTATAAATCTGCCACACTGTGGAATAGATGATCCGATGACGCCAGTCACGTGGTACTGGAAGAGTAGCGAGGGCAAGAAGATGTGGTGTACGAAAGAACAGGCCTGGATGCACAGGCGTCGAACTCGCCATGCGCTATGTACGTTTGTGTATGGGCATCGGTGTACGTGCGGGCCGCGTTCAGTTCCCGTGCTGTGCTGCTCGCTGTATCGCATATTAGGTTAGGTTAGGTAAAGTTAGGTTCGGTAGCGTTAGGTTAGCTTAGGCAATGTTAGGTTAGCTTAGGTAATGTTAGGTTAGCTTAGGTAACGTTAGGTAAGGTTAGGTTAAGTTAGGTAAGGTTGCGTTACATTAGGTAAGGTAACGTTTGGTACGGTTAGGCTAGGTTAGGTTTAGTAGTGCTTATTGTAGTGCTTCTCCAGGACTCGTTGTTGTGGCGCGGCAAGAAAGCTCACTTGAAAGCACGCTCCGTGATAAACGTACACAGAATGGCGAGTTTGGCGCCAGTGCTGCCGAGCAACAACATCAATGCTAAAATCATCTACCCCTACCGGCCGCCTCTCTTCTACACCAAACCATTGCCAGGTAGCCTACTCCTTTGACACATTCAATCATCCTCACATTGCGTTTCCATTACACCCAAATTTTAATGCCAACCACTCCAGGCCGTACTGGCGTAAAACTCGCCGTTCTGCGTTCGCTCATCATTGTGCGTGCGTTCAAGTAAGCTTTCTTGCCGCACCACAACCACTAGATTAGATTAGATAGGCGGCAGTAGACGAACTAATAAGCCCAATTCAAAAAAAAAAAAACACCGGAACTTGCGCCCCGGCCCTCTATGAGCTATTGCCATAACCTCTATGAGCTATTGCCACTAGAAGCACTACAATAAGCACTACCAAACCTAGCCTAACCTTTCCTAACCTAAACCAATCTGCGATACAGCGAGCAGGCACAGCACACGAACTTGATCACCGCCTGCGCGTACACCGATGCCCGTACACAAACGTACATAGCCAATAGCGAGTTTGACGCCTGTGCTGCTCGGCAGCGCTGGCTGCAAACTCGCTATTGGCTATGTACGTTTGTGTACGGGCGTCGGTGTACGTGAGGGCGGCGTTCACGTTCGTCTGCTGTGCCTGCTCGCTGTATCGCAGATGAGGACAGGTTAAGTTAGGTAAGGTTTGGTTACGTTAGGTAAGGTTAGGTAACATTAGGTAAGGTAACGTTAGGTAAGGTAACGTTAGGTAAGGTAACGTTAGGTAAGGTAACGTTAGGTAAGGTAACGTTAGGTAAGGTAACGTTAGGTAAGGTAACGTTAGGTAAGGTAATGTTAGGTAAGGTAACGTTAGATAAGGTAACGTTAGATAAAGTTAAGTTATCTTTGGTAGTGCTTTTCTGGTGTTTATTGCGCGGCAAATAATAAAGCTTACTTGAACGCACGAATGGCGAGTTTGCAGCGATTGCTATCCAGCATCCTGTTGAGTGTCGAACGGTGTAGGAAGCGTTTTCTGGTAAGGTAAATGGCTATTATTATAGTGGGATTTCTGTAGTGTTGGTGGTGCCACTGAGCTGGAGTCTGAGAGGTACTAATCCTCAACTCAATAGTCGTCTTTGAATAGATACGGCAGCATGATAGACATGCAAGCTGCACAGCCTCACAGAACGTTGTGACACCGACATAAGATACAGATACCAACTAATCGCTGTAAATGAAGCGTACTTTACGGTACTACTAACTTAAACCATGCGTTGGAACGCATCCAAAATTGTTGCCACACAACGCTATCCGCGTTTAATCCATCTGGATGGGAAACAAAGTCGGCTTAGTGAACAAACTATATTACAACAAAGTGATAGTTTTTCAAAAAATCGTTAGTAATAGTTAAAAATTACTCAATTTATAAATTTTTAAAGTTATAATTATGAATTTTAGTGGAATATTTTCAAACTTTTTTGAAAATGTCTGTTAAAAATCTATGTATTTAGTTAAATATTGTAAAAATTTCATTGGTAACTTAATCATAAGTTAATTTTTTATTAAGCACAATATCTCGTAAATTTTCTACCATAGGCAATGGATGATGCTCGACTGCGAATGATACAGGAAGTACGGGGAGCGCAAGAGGAAGTGAAGTACCAGAACACTGGGCTTAAGTGGTCAATGCGAAGACTTGGGTGCAGAGGAGTGGCAAGTGTGAGGATGATTGATAAGGAATACCTATTAGAGGCGTCTTTTTGTGACAACCGCTCGGTTGATTCCCCCTGATCGCTCATGATTCGCGCGTTTTTGTGACCGCATTTTGACGTTATTCTGATAGCAATCAACCGTGATCAGTGGTGAGAATTGATCGCAGCGAGATTTCCTCCGCAGGCTAATCATGAGTGATTCCAGCCGTTGGACAAATAAAAATTCGAAATCCAAGGTCCTGATGTTTTCTTATGTTTAGGGATAAATTGAATGATGTTATGATGATTGTTTGTAATATTGACTTCCAAAATTGTAGTTTCCTTAGTTTTACGCCTGGGTATGTTCAAAATTCTTTAAATACTTCTAGTT
>LQNS02277813.1:7508399-7526683 GCA_001587735.2 Parhyale hawaiensis | reverse complement strand
CAACTCGTATCCTGTATACCAACTTATGATGAAAACAGCAAAACGAGGAATGTGACGTCATCATTGAGCCGCTATTTTCTTGCAAAAATACTGAAGAATTGCCAGTCTGTGTTCCTTAGTTGTGGAATACACACATCGCAATCTTCGAGCACCCGTGTCTCAATGTGTGCTGGTCTCCTTATGGACTTAGTGTGTAACTTATAGCTGTTGCTGTGTGAGTTGCCTGTAATTGTCATTTTTCTAGAGACTGTGACCTGCTGAGATACCTAAGGCCATGTTCACACGACCCTCATCGTAACGCGTTCAGTTAAACTGATGGACGCGTTGATTTGATGGAAGCAGCAGCAAATGCGGCAGACGGAAGGATGAAGTACGTCGGTTTTTCAACGCGCCGCGTCATTCAAGTTCAGTAAACAGAACCTAAAAGTGCTTAATTAATTCTCTATAGCGCTTTCAAATCATGAACAAGTCAACAAAAATGCTTTTTACCGCCATCCTATCAAAATCACTGTATTCCCGTTTAACCCAAGAAAACTTGTTGAGCTGAAAATGTTGTACTAAGAGCACAGACGCCATCGTTGAGTCGACAGAGAAGCGTATTGCTGCGCCCCGATTTGACTTTTATCGGTTTATCAGGCTATAAATATTTAGAAAATTGGCTGTTCCTATCAAATTCAGGTTGTAAGATTATAGGATACGAATGTGACTTCAAACCGACGCGAAATATAAGCAAAAATGTAAAGAAACGAAATCGTAACTGAACGCGCGGTATCAGTCATTTGAATAAAGGTTTGTTCTAAATGTGAAGCAGATGTTGACTCACAGCCCGTGTTCACTTTCGTGAGTGAACGCGTTACTGTGAGGGACGTGTGAACTGGCCCTAACTTTCTGCCGTGGAGTTTTAATAAGAAGGAGGCAGCAACGGCTGAAGAGATCTGAAGTTGATTTTTCTGGCACTGCTGAAGTCTCGCTGGTGCAATGATTGGCTGCTGGAACGGCTGTAATGGCCTCATTAGACGATGCAGCTCTAGGGAATCATTTGCGCATCATGCATCATAGATTCTCACAGAGAAGCATGATGCTGCGGCAAAATGCCTACCCGGCAGCGCTATCGTCGTTCACGACGGATTTGTCTGCGTGTTTGTGTACGCAGATCGTGTGCGTGTGAGCGGCGTTCAAGTTGGTGCGCCGCGCTGCTCGTTGTGTCGCTGATTAAGTTAGGTTAGGCAACGTTACCCGATATCAGATTTCGTAGAATCGGAAAAGACAAGTTTTCAAAGTCGGGTTAGAAACATAGTACCGATTAGATTAGGTAACGTTAGGTAAGGTTAAAAAGGTTGGGTTATGTTATAAGGTTAGGTAGGTAGGGTAGGTTAGGTTAGCCCAGGTAGTGTTTATTTTAAAGGTGGCGCGCGCAGCAAAGCTTACTTGAGCGCGCAATCGTCGTGAACGACGATAGTGCGGCCCGGCACCGTCGAATCGGTGATGCACATACAGGGACCGCCACGGGGCAGCAGTCCAGCAGCACAGAGGTCTTAATAGGTCTAGTCTAGACTATCTAGTGCCCCCGCCCCGCAAGCAGTGGTTGAGGTCGTTAGCGGCAGCACGCCCACAAAAGAGCGCGGCAGTGCTGCAATTGCCGTCTACAAGCTCATGCATCACAGAGCAGCAAATTTCAGCACCGCTTCCGACTCTTTCGAGTACATATAATGCATCGTCTAAAGAGGCCTTAAGCCTCTCATTGGTGGGAAGGGATGACCGAGAGCCTGTGATTGGTGGGGAGGGATGACCGAGAGTCTGTGATTGGTGGGAAGTGAGCAGCCATCGAAGAACAAAGAATTTCCTTGGCCCGTAAAGCGAAATTTGGCTGTGCTCCCTCCTTCTTTCGGTCAATATGAAATTTAGGTCCGTAATCGATTTTTCATATTTTGTTCTTGATATACGTCGGTAAAAAAACACATTTCAAGACTTTTTACGGGAATACCATTTCCGTTGCAAATTCTTAGTTTCCGAGATATTTTACTTTGAAGTTCCTATTGTTTTCTCAAACTTCATGTTGACCGAAATTCCTTCAAAGACAGCAAGGAGGGGTGCGGCGTACCCCATTGCACAATGCTCAAACGCTCCCCTAATTGCTCTCCTCGGGACTTTTGGTCTGACTAAGGCGCGGTCTACTTCGCAACAATAACGTTTTCACGGACCTGCAACACTAGGCAACAGAATCGAAACGCCTCAACCCATCTTCTCCGCGCGGTCAAAGAGGATAACGCTAAAGCTCCACTCTCTTGGTAGCTACATAACAACAAAAACTAAGTTCTCCGGGTCACCAAGGACTAGGAACTGCTTGCGCGCAGTTGCACCACAGACAAATATAAACACAGACTGACAGCTTCTGAGCGCAGCTCAGCTCTACCGCAAAATTCCTGTGACGTCATCGTTCAGCCAATAGCATTGTGTCAGAACAGTTTCAAAGACCGAGAAATATATTTGGGCTGAGCTGAAATAGAGACTCTTACTAAGAAGTAGTAAATTTTAATGCAAGAAATGTACTGCTCATTCTCAGCATTTGAAAAACTAGGACTCCTAGAATGATTTAATTTGAAAAAGCAAGCAAGACTTCTGGGTTGAGAGTTTTCTGGCCATTAAGCATCCACGAAATGCTGAGCCGCTGAAGCTATGTAAACGTAACTCGTTTCCTTATGATAAAAAAACAAGATGATTCGCGCTCTCTAGCCTGGGTTAGGCTAAGTGCCCCTACGGTTGCTGTGCACGCTCAGCAACCGCTGGCCAAGCACACCAAGCGGTACAAACAACGCTGACTTGGCATGGTACCGATCCCTTAACCTTCAGGACCTGCAGTCGAGCACGCAAGCTTGCTGCTACCGTGGGTGCCCTGGAAACTATGTAGTCATCCCTAGGATACAGTAAAATGCACGTGCTAGGCGGGCCCCAAGAATGCTAAAACAGGAACAAAAGGACCGCCGACGAGATGTCTTCCAGGACTTGCAGGATCGGTGGTGTTGTGCCCTGTGATCTGGCGCATCGTCGAAGAGTTGGTGGGGTCTGTTTTTTGATATAAAATCTATAACTGCCCCAGTCATCCACTGTCTGAGTTTCAGCCGGATCCATTTGTTCGGGTGAGGTATACTCGGCGGACTGGTGCTCTTCATGAGTTTGCCTTGGAACCGTTACGATGCCGTACGGGCTAGTGTGTGGATGTTTAGAATGGTCTTGATGGCTCTGTCCTTGCTGGTACTGGTATTGGCAGCTTTAAACGATCTGTACACAGAGCTATTCTGTGATCTTGGATCTTCTTTTTTTCATTCTTTTGTTTTCTCCACCCGCTGGGCTGGTTGCGTGGGGGTTTGTTAACCTCATGGAATTTCTCCGTTCCTACGTCGCCAGTCTGATGTGATTTAATAATAATAATCGGTACGAAACTAAAGATGACAGATTCTTGGCCAGGGCCCAAACGGCAGTCCACTAACTCCCCACTGCTGAAGTTCAAGATGCAGACGTTCGTTGGCTAAGTGATGTACACCGTCTACTGGGACAAGAAGGGCGTCATCCTCCTGGACTTCTTTGAACCAGGTATTGCGTTGTAGCGTTTCCCAAGCTGAACGCTCTTATTTCCCGTGTAAGGCCAAAGAAAAAAGGAAGCATTTCATTTGTAACACGAGAACTCCAGGCCACACACTTTTGAAGATCGTGGAATGAGTGACAAAGCTCGGCTGGACGGTGTTGTCTCACCCACCGTATTTGCCGGACCTGGAACCGTCAAACGTCCACTTGTTCAGACCTCTGAGAGACGCATTACGCGGCCAGCGTTTACCCGACAACGCTGTAACCGTAGTTGTGAAAAAATGGACCGCCTCGACAGGCGCTGACTTTTACGACCAAGGCATCAGAGCTCTCGTTCATCGCTGGCAAAAGAGCATTGCAAATGGTGGTGGCTTGATATAAAAATAAATTGTGGTGCACAAAAGGTTACTCATTTCAATGGTGCCACTTCCGTTTTTATAGTGCTTCAACTTCTTAAGTTAAAAAATATAAGGTTTTACTCTTGGGACGACCCTAGTACATACAGTAGACTCCCATCGTTTTAGCTTCTGCGAAACCAACTCAGGTGATGGTAAATCACTGCTGTAGATCCCAATGACCTCATCAAATGCCAGTGACTATAAAATTTTGCAAATTACTGCATGGACAAGACCCAACAGTGATGCTGCTTGTTGTGCCAAACTTGAGAACTGAGCGTCTAGGAATTCATTGATATGAACCAAGTAAGGAATTGCTACATTTTGTGTTGAAATCTTGCAAAAAGAAAAATCAGGTAAGGCATTGCTTACAGGTACAAAGCCCCCTGCCCTAAATTTCCTATCCTTAGTAAAACTTGTTTATCGACTCCACTCAATAGCTATTTATTCCAATTTTTAAACTGGTGCAAAGTTTTTTTTTTTTGCGCTTGGCGAGCGCAACTCCCTTACTCCCACCACTCTTGGATCTTCATGAAATGTTCTTGAATTGTTAGAAATGTTAAATGACATGATTTCTCGCGAGCTGGGACACACCGACGTCATGTACCGCTAAGATATGGCGTATCGCCGTTTCACAAATTTTAAACTAATATTCATTTCTTTCTTTCTTTCTTTCTTTCTTTCTTTCTGAGAACATAATGGAGTTGGTATTGTTAAAGTTTTCTATCTATTTTTTTATATTAGCAGATTTTTCTCAAATATTCTGAGTGATGCAGCTTCATCGATCACAAATGTAATAATTACTTGTGTAGTTTTCTTGAAGTAATTACAGGCTGAGTTTTAATTCTTGAACAGAACGATGAATTGTATTATTTTATCATTGGGTAACTAAATAAAAAATTAAAATCAGCAGTTTTTTTAACTTAAATTATTTTTCCTACTCAAATCGATGCTGTTTCGATTCGATACTCCGTGTATGTATGGACACACAATCTGCGCTAAGATTTCAAACAAAGCCACATCAGCAGGAGCCAAATGAACGCTACAGGTCTGTGTAAGCCAATCTCAATCGGGCTTAACTATACGGAGGCGAGAGCTACGGCGGGACTTGGGGCAATTCTGTTGGAAATGTGACTGAAGTTAGGGAAACTCTGTTGGAGCTGCGATGGGCCTTGGAGTAATTCTGCTCCAGGTGCGGCAGGACCTAGTTTAATGTAAAGCAGAGGATTAAGCTCCTTAAACCGAACCAGTGCCTGTACTGACGTTTTAGCTGCTTGGTTCCAAACCGAGCTTTGCAAGTGACTTACGTTATGCACAGGAAGCAAAGAGTGTAACGGGAGGACTCCATGGGTCTAAAATGAAACAGCCGTAACCTCATGTGGTGGAATTGACGTCACATCGACAAGTATTTGAGGGTCGGACCCCTTAATCCTAATCAAAATTATAAGAAGCGTTATGTTCTTGACGCGATTTGACTCAGGGCTGGGAGGCACCGACGTCGTCTATAATGAATGTTATGATACGGTTTACCACCGCTTCATAAATATTAAGCAAACATTTATCGATTATTACATCTGAGGAATTATGATGGAGTCCATGTTGCTTAAGTAAAGACATTCTTTGAAGTTTTGAAATTTTTTTTTTTAAAGATTGTTATCCAATATTTTGCATGATTCAACTTCATCAATCACAAAAGGGTGATTATATGTGTAATTTTCCTAAAGTAATGACTGGCTGAGTTTATTTTTTTAATATTGGGATTGATATTAATAAAATTGTCAGGGTAACTAAATCAGTTTTGAAATTTGCAGTTTTTTACTTTATTATTTTTTTGCGCTCAAATTGATGCTGCTCCGATGCGATGTTCCCCTGTTCATATAAAAGCTCAATTTTCGCTAAGATTTGAAACAAAAATCACATCGGCAAGCGCAAACTGAACGCTGCAAGCTCCCATGAAGAAAAAAGAAGGTTAATCATATCTACACTATCACAGCTGTTAACTGTGCGGTGTAAAATAATTCGTTTGCTTGAAATAAGGCAGTAAAATGTCTAGTGAATAGGTTGACTGGCGAAAAAAATCAATTACAACAACATAGCCACGGCAACTCCTAAGTATTGATATGGCTTATTTTGTAATCCTCCTATATAATTTTACATACTAGTACCGAGAAAGGAAATTACAGACCTATTGCGCTTGCGACAGCAGTGTCCAAGCTGTTCGAACTATTACTGCTAGAGAAAAATGAGCTTCACCCTAGGGACGGCTGACAATCAATTTGGTTTCAAGGCTATACACGGAACAGAGATGGCTATATTTGCTCTGAAACAGACAGTAGCGCATTATCTCTCGAACGGTTCATTCGTGCATACATGTTTCTTGGGTGCGAAGAAAGCATTTGATAGGGTGAATCACTGGACGCTCTTCAAAAAGCTATTAAATTACGAACATCAAGGCATAGGGGGTAACAAGCTCGTGAAATTTCCTATAGGTGTACACGCGTTAAATCTTTCCTTAAAATTACCTATCTTAAATCTACTGGGAAAATTCAGTATCGTGCGCGGCTAGGAGGAAGCATTTTCTACGATGAAATATAACCACATGGATACATCTGGACAAAGAAATGGTTTCGAAAATGAACTCAACCCCTACTGCAATTTCATACATTTCTTCTCGCTTGGCAATTTTGATATATACCGTTTCTTGTTAGCCGTATCTGCCTGTGTTAAAGGGCGTCCGAAATCATCCAATTTGAAACAGCGGTTCTGGTGACATCATTTGACGTGTTCTGCACAGCCGGAACGGATCCAAATCATCAACCCCCTTTTGTTTTCGAACATTCGTATGGTAAGTTGCAATGTATTCACCCCGTGCTGCAAATTTAACACAACTGAAGTGTATCTACTTCCTAATCAACTCGTACTGCGTGTTATGAAAGCTATATGTTGGAATTTATGTATATTTGTTCATATTCATGAGTAATGCAAATGAACTGCCTCAATTTGGTTGATTTCGGAACGCTGCTGTGTCTTATCCCATGTTGTACCCCTTATCCCATGTTGTACCCTTTATCCCATGTTGTACCCCTTATCCCATGTTGTACCCCTTATCCCATGTTATACCCCTTATCTCATTTTATACCCCTTATCTCATGTTGTATCCCTTATCCCATGTTGTACCCCTTATCCCATGTTATACCCCTCATCTCATGTCGTACCCCTCATCCCATGTTGTACAAAAGACTATCATCTGCACTGGGCTTTAGAGCTGCGAGCCATTCGTTCCTAGGGCTAGAGCAAATACTGTTTGTGTGTTGCCTGTATCAGCCATATTTCTAGAGAATTTTACCTGCGGTGGTACGTTACTAACAGCACTGACCGCCGGTCCCGTGGTTCCATTACACTTTTGCCCAGAGTGGCATTTCGCCGAATATGTTGCCCTAGGAGCGAGTACGGCAGGATGCGTCGAGGCCGAATTTCTTCGTTGCTTTCGAGCAATTCAAAGCAACTTACAGTCCAATTTCCATTGTTTCCTTTTAACTAATTACTAATTTCCCTGTTATCTCCTCCCTGTCATTTTTCTTGCAGAAAAAAAAAAACCTTACGTTAAATGGTGGCGACAGCACCTGCAATGTCAAAAGTATAAAATTAATTTGTCTCCAGATTACAACGATGATAGCAGCAGAAAACTTGCACAGCAAAATCTATTTACCCTCAACTAAATATCACTAAACATTCAGTTGCTGAGTACTATGCTCCGTGAATGTAAACGAGCAATAAATGTTTCGAGTGAATTTTAACATATTTTTTCAAGCAACTTCTGAAAACTTTACGCTAGGACATTGCGCTATGTGTATGTGCTCTGAGCTGTCGTACCAAGCCTGACGTTCCGACGACTTTGTCTGGTAGAAATCAGAGAAGATGTCACTCGTCTGCGCACGGGTTAAGTGTCTATCTGGCTTCAAAAACATATCTCTTCTGACCTTATTATTCATTGCCAAAACCATCGTCAAGTTATTATATACAACGAATTCAAGATCCTGTCTCCCTGTGTGCAACTAGTCTAGCTGTCGTCCTTCGCAGTTTTTGCACATTCGAAGGTCAGACTAACATTCAACCGCGACGAGCATGGAAAACTGATGGAAAATTGTTGATAAATAATTTTAATTAATTTAGAGATCAGTGTATTCTGTATTCACTTCACGTTCAGCAGTAGGAGAAATTTAGTATTGATTTATTTCCCTATTCAACAGAAGTAATTTTTATTTATCTATTGATTAGAGATAATGCATAATATGATTATAACGATGCACATTATCACGCTTTGTATTTTAGCGTTATTGCTTAATATAGTACAATTGAACTTTGTACAAATTTGTACTTCACACGATTTTTTCTGCCTCGATAATTTTCTCAAGTCGGTCAACGGGTTTTCGTAAATAATTAAAACATATCAAATATTTCCACTAATAAATAATGGGGCGCTAATCATGGCCTTACAAATTTTCCCCGTTTAACGATGCTCTAGCGCCGTGTTATGATGGAGAAATGGAAGTCTTGGCATTTTTTTAAAACGCTTTATTCAAGTCTTTCATCATTTGACACCTAATTCCTAGTGTCTCAGTGTCTTCGTACGCAACCCGAGTAGCAAACTTTGTTATATTAATATTAGAATAATGTTATAATGACATTATTAATATTATAAAATTATTCTAATATTAATATTACAAAGTTTGCTACCTGGGAAAGAGATTCTTTGTCAGTTGCTTCCGCAAACTCGGTATTCACATTTAAATACACTTTCCCCCAGTCAGTGAGCCCATTCATTCATTCATCAGTAAGCCTTCGATCTTCTCCTGATCGGTTTTCGAATGAATTGGTCTCCTAGTACTTCTTTACAGCACTTTGAACCCCATTCCAAGATCACATCATTTTATATTGGACGTTTCATTGTGAGATTGACCATTTCGGAACGAAGCTATTATTTGAGCCCTTTCTGTTTCTTTTTTTGTGATGCTTCCTCTTAAACAGATGTGTTAAAAAAAAGAAAGCAGTAACAAATTTAGGATGCGCAGTTTCTTTTTACCGGGACGGAATTTGTAGGTCGGCAGACAAGTTGCCCTGATTTAAAAAAAAAAAAACATAATAGTAATAATTCCAAACGGCAAAGCATTCTAAGGTGCTCGATGTAGACCTAAATGGGCCCTAATGTATGTAGTAAAACTGCTATGCATCCTGAGAGTAAATTGCAAGCCAAAAATTCAAACTAATATATTTTTAATAGTCTGCAATTGAGTGTCTTGCATATTATTATACGACATACTGTACGTATAATAAATTCAGTTTATGTCTTGATAGCTTAATCGTTTCACCGACCCAATCTGAAGGATTAGATACAAAGTAATTTATCTTTTGAATGCTAAATGATAGAAAGTAATATAATCCACAAAATCACAGGAACTATCTTTCATAAAAGTGGTCCAGTTCTTGCTGTTGTTCATCACCCGCGAACGAAGTTAGAGCAGTTACAATATGATGCTATATATGTGCCCTGTATAGCATACTATGCCAAACGGTGAACTGACTAGTGATATTCGCCGTTTAGGACTGCATGCTTTATAACACTGGATTCTTATATGTCTTCATTGATTTCAGACTGATGATGGTCGCCAAAGAGTTGAAAAGTTTCATTTTTATATACACAAGTCCTTCAGTAAATATATATTCAGGTCTCCAGTTTTCGCCGTGATATTAATTCGTATGTAATTGTAACCGTAAATTCACGTCGCACAATATTACTCTGCACCAAGAGCACAGTTCATTTACAGAAGATATGTAGTTATGTCAGATCTGAGTGTTAGCGCTACGCCCTTCAGAATTGTGACGTCACGCCAATAGCGTCACTCCTGTTGCTGCGAAGAATCTTGGGTAATTCCACAATAGCGTGACGCAGTTGTGACGTCACAATTCTGAAGGTTAGAAGGGCGTGGCGCAAATACTCAGGTCTGACATAACTACATAACTAGGCATCTTCTGTAAATGAACTGAATCCAATAATGCAGGCATACCCTGTGTGTTGTTGAAGAGTTGGGATGAACTGTTCCTTTCCTCTTCACAGGATCGATCTGCTGCAAGCGGCGTCGGCTGGTCAGGTGCCCGACGACTTCCTCGACGAACTGTACAAATGGGCGCTTGAGAGTAAGTGCACCTTAATAATCAACCGTTAAGATGCAGTTAACGGCGAATAATTCGTATTTTCTTTACAAAACAACGAGTGTTTGATTTGAGCAAGATTGTTTAAATTTTCGCGCTCGCAAAATTCAGTCCCGCAAGAAGCGAGCTGTCAGCTCTGTTGTGATTATAGACGCACGTGTCTTGAAGTGCTGTAGAAATAAATTTGGGGAAAGGCCGCTGTTGACATTTTCTTGAAGAGGACTTGTACTCGTCGTTATATTAATGGCATTTTGTTCACAAAATAACACGAGGTTGCCTCGTACCATTTCGGCTAAGCTTTGGCTTTTGAAAGTTCATTTCCGAGGCAATAAGGATAAAAATATTATGAACACAGGCGCACTGTTATTAGGTATGCGATTCTTTCGAGAGGAAAAGGCAGTACTGAAAGCTCTTCAAAGTTGACTTTCAACCCAATTACGACCAGCATCTATGTACACACAGTGCTGTCCCTATGAGACACGGATTATTGGTTATTATGTGGTTGAATTATCATTACGCAATAGACTTTACAAGCTTATGCACTTGAACCATGTTATGGTTAGGGGTATTGTTTTGTAACACCCTGCCGTCAATGCCGAGAGATTCGTTCGTTTTGTGACCACCCTACGGACAATGCCGAGAGATTCGTTTGTTTTGTGACCACCCTACGGACAATGCCGAGAGATTCGTTCGTTTTGTGACCACCCTACGGACAATCCATGTGACCAGTTTATAACGTGATTCTGATGGTGATCCGGTGGGGCTGCTCCTTGGTCACGGCCGCAACACGACTGCTCTCCAGTAGAGATCAAGTGTAAGGAAAGACTGGTTCAGGATGTGGAACATGCTAAGTTCTGAAATGTGGTGCGTTTCTCCATTGTATTTTCTTATGTTATTGGAGTAACTGAAAGTATCGTAATGGCTTTTTGATATATTAAAGTTTCGAAACCATTCTTTTGTTAGTTTTAATCCTGTTCAGCCTCAAAAAAGCGTCGCACACTGTTGTTTTCTGATGCAAAAAATTAAAAATCAATAAAATAGATAAAAAAGCTCATACTTTATCGCCTCACGTAGAACTACCAAGCTTATATATAGATCAGCCTCTTAATGGAAATATAGCGTCTCTGGTTTATTTACAAAATTCGACACTGTTCTTGTGCTTTTCAGTGATCGTCTTGATCAAGATACCAGTCATTCCGATCATAAAAGACGGCGGTGCCGGTACTCCACAAAGTGCATCTCCGTAGATCGGCTACCGCTCATATGCGCGCGCCTAGCGCACCACACCATCACCACGACGCACTGTTTTCTGTACTCAAATGATGCTCTAGTGAATTTTATTTTCTGCATCTCCCATAATAGCTTCTACATTACCGGTATTTTTTATTAAATCAATACGTCACTCCTGTCAGTTGATGAGTTTTTTACGTTTCTCTGAAGATTTGAAGGATTCTGTGCTATGCACTGCCGTTGGAAACGCACTTTTCTCTTTATGTTTTCCACAAATTTGGTAATTTCCTTCATAAACTGAGTAAACAAAACGAAAGGTAACCTTACTTTTTCTTACTTCCCTTAACAGGCTCTGACTCAACCTAACCTAACCTGACCTAGTTTAACTTAATCTTCACCTATTCATTCTGGAATATCCCCAATATCTTATAAACCTAACGGTCCTGTGGCACCCACACACCAGGCGTGGCGCTGGTGGCACTGGACCAGTCCCTGGGTTGCCTGGAGCCAAATCTGGACCCAGAATCTACCCCCGTCCAGATGATCCAGCGGGCACACCAGCTCGTCACGGCACTCAACGAGACAGAGTTTGGGTCTCAGCTCTGGAAACTCTACCGCACCGCAGAGTACGTCAGGCTGGAGGAGTCCCACGCCGCTTTCTTGCGGTAAGTTCAAGTGTTCCCCCTGCACGTCAGTGGCAATGTTAATACGCACAGGTTTTCATAGAAAGAAATTCATGGTACGGATCATAAGTTCTGTAAGTATTCTTAAATTTATACTAAACGTCAAAAGAAAGTCATCGAAAATCTTTGGGCTTGAGGTTCATTGATGTTTGGAAAATATGAAAATGGTTCCAAAAATTATTTTATCCAAACAAAACAAATGTGTTAGTTTACACTACATAAAACGAAAACGGTGAAAATAAAGACAAGGTCATCAGAGTTCATAAAAGTGAATGGGTCAGCACCAACAAAACAAAAACAGTCAACGAATAGTGTGCTGTCGTCATCGAGGGCAATCTGGCTGCAGCACGTTACGTCAGTGAAGTCCTGGAACCCTCCATGCTGCCCTTCCTGCAAACTCATCCCACGAAAACAAGTGTTTCAGCAGGACAACTCTCGCCCCATGCTGCGAAGCTGACCCCGGAACATCCTGGCTGCCTAATAGATTGAGGTCTTGGCCTGGCTTATGTACTCACCAGACCTTAATCCAGTGGAAACCCTATGATATGAACTTCAGGGTTGAGTCTCGGCCAGAGAACCGGCACGTGTGAACCGCCCTCCAGGTGGAGTGGGAAAACATCCCAGAAAAAACCATCTCCAGGCTGGTCCTGAGCATGGGCAGAAGGTGCACAGCAAGCACTGCCATCCAGGTTGGCCACAGACCATAGGCCATACGGTAAGGTTAGTTTAGGTTCGTCCATCCTATGCTATGGGGCCAGGCAACCCCAGGGGCCCGTGTAGGTTACCTCAGCCATTAGCTAGGCCTTTGGGACGTTTCTCTTTCGTGCCCACTTTGCTTCCTTCCCGATTGCATACTCCTATCTTGCTCATGCTTTAAATCTGTTCTTCCTCTTCTTTCCCGACTTGCTGTTTCCATGCGCGTTGATCCTGTGTTGTGGGAACACCTTCGTGCATGGGTTCCCCCTTTCTCTTGGCATACTATATGTCCCTTGCTCTTTCCTCTGTGATATCGTTCTGCTCGGAAACTGAGGCTTAAACTTCCTAACTATAACATATAACAGGTTGGCCACACGCGTTATTGACGGGTTCAAGGACACTGGCTCTTCCTATTGGCGCACCATTTGTTGGCTGTTTTTGTTGCTTGTGTCTTCTTGGTGTTGACCCATTCATTTTGTGGATTTTGTTTGATGACTTTCCTTTCTCTCTATTGTTCTCATTTCCTTTGGTTTAAACTTAAGACCTTAAGACATTTTTGTTTAGTTTGGATGAAACATTTTTGAATAATTTTCACGTTTTACTTCTTTCATTACCCTAAATATCAGTGAACGCCAAACCCTAATAGTTTTGATGGCTTTTTAGACGTTCAGTTTACATGATGGTACTATACGTCCAGTTCTATTAGCATGGAACCATTCGTTAATCTGTGCTTACTGGAACCTTCCTAGCTACTTTACCTGTATTATAAAAGGTGGGAAAAAGTTCGTAATTTGTAAAGAAAACTAGTTCAGCCAGACAATATAGCTCACAAAAAATTAGCAAAGCAGGGAAATGCAAAACAAGCCTACAGTGTAGAAGCTAAAAGAACAGAAACATAAGTGGACATAGAAACAAATATGTGCCAAGGGTGTGACTAAATTTGAGGTAGCAAGAATTTCCCTTAACACTCAAAGCCCGAGATGCCAAATGCATTAATCAAACTGGGAAGTTTCTGAGTTCGTAATATTAAAAAAAAATAACAACGCTAAATTTAGCCTGCATAAGACTATGAAAACTGTATATGACGTGTTCAATTTAACTAACATATATCGGAGAAATGCGTTGTAACTAAGTCGTGATTCTCAGGTGGGTGCATCTGTCCTGCGAATATCGATGCTTGAGCTCTATAGAGGCTCAGGTCTCCTGTGACAGGTAGTAGACTTACGTATATGTTTGGACAACTTGTTAAGAAAATCCGATAGCTGTAGTCTAGCTTCGTGGCAAGTCGAATGATGAGAGTTTCATCGTGATGGGTATAGCCGGGCGTCCTCGAAGACTGAAAGATTTTAGCGCGTACAGACGCACAGATTGGGCGATCTACGTATGTTTCTACCTTGTCTCGTGATGAAATTTAGAAACTGAACTGCATGGTTATAGCCATTCTTTTCATCACCGCCTTCTCGTCTACGTTACACCAACTTATCAAAATAAAGTAGGGCGGGTTGAATGAATAAGTAGAGCTAAGCTTATTAATAACTTGTGGGTCATGGTGGGGGCATTATTACTGATCCCTTGGCAAGGGCGGAGCTTCTGTCGGCTCACTTCGACGGGAAGCAGAGCAGAGATTTTATTNTAATGTTACCTAACTTTACCTAACATTACCTAACCTAACCCAACTTAATCAGCGATACAGCGGGCAGCGCGGCGCACCAACGTGAACGCCGCTCACGCGCACACGATCTGCGCACGCAAAATCGTCGCGAGAGACGATAGTGCCTCCCGGCTGGTCCTGAGCATGGGCAAACGATGTATAGCATGCATTGCTATCCAAGTTGGCCTCACGCGTTATTGACGGGTTCTACGACACTAGCTCTTCCTGTTAGCGCACCATTTGTTGGCTGTGTTTGTTGCTTGTGTCTTCTTGGTGCGGACCCATTGATTTTGTGGATTTGGTTGAATGACTTTCTTTTCTCTCTATTGTTCTCATTTTCTTTGGTATTAACGTACACATATTTGTTTAGTTTGTATAAAACATTTTTTGAATAATTTTCACGTTTTACTTTTTTCATTACCATAAATATCAGTGAACGCCAAACCCTAACAGTTTTGATTACTTTCTTGACGTTCAGTTTACATGATGGTACTCTACGTTTAGTTCTATTAGCATGGAACCATTCGTTAATATGTGCTTACTGGAACCTTCCTAGCTACTTTACCTGTATTTTAAAAGCTGGGAAAAATTTTGTAATTTGTAAAGAAAAATTATAGTTCAGCCCGATAATATACCTTGCAAAAAATTTGCAAAGCAGGGAAATACAAAACAAGCCTACAGTGTAGAAGCTAAAAGAATAGGAATATAAGTAGACATAGAAACAAATATGTGCCAAGGGTGTGACTAAATTTGAGGTAGCAAGAATTTCCTTCAACACTCAGAGCCCGAGATGCCAAATGAAATAATCAAACTGGGAAGTGTCTGAATTTGCAATATTAAAGAAAAATAATAACGCTAACTTTAGCCTGCATAAGACCATGAAAACTGTATATGGCGCCTTCGATTTAACTAACATTTATCTGAGAACTGCGTTGTAACTAAATCGCGATTCTCAGGTGGGTGCATCTGTTCTGGGAATATCGATGCTTGAGCTCTATAGAGGCTCAGGTCTCCTGTGACAGGTAGTAGACTTACGTATATGTTTGGACAGCTTATTAACAAAATCCGAGAGCTGTAATTTAGCTTCGTGGCAAGTCGAATGATGAGAGTTTCATCGTGATGGGCATAGCCGTGCGTCCTCGAAGACTGAAAGATTTTAGCGCGTACAGACACACAGATCGGGCAATCTACGTATGTTTCTACCTTGTATCGTGATGAAATTTAGAAACTGAACTACATGGTTATAGCCATTCTCTTCACCACCGCCTTCGCGTCTACGTTACACCAACTTATCAAAATAAAGTACCGTAGAGCTAAGCTTATTAATATCTTAATAGAGTCGCCGGTGAAGCCATCGAGAGAGCAGAAGAGGGCCTGAAGGAGGCCAAGGCCTCAGGAGACCCCGACCGCAAGCTCACCATCATGGAGACGTTCCTGAACACGGAGGGCCTCAGCCGCAGCGACGTCGCCACCATGATGCTGGACATGCTCCTGGCTGGCATAGACACGGTGAGGTCTCCAACCAGTTAGAATAAGCGTAGCTCTACATTTATTTAGAAGACAATACCGTTTCTGAAACTCATGTTTTAAAGAGTTGCATACACTATAGTTCAAGCATTCTCCAGTTGTAAAACTCAGAGTCCTTCAGAGTGTAGATTTTTCTTCGACCTCGTGTTTCCATGAGATTTGACCCTGTGCTCAAAGGAACATCATCTATGGCGTGGGCTTTTGTGTTTCCATTAGCATGCGATGTGTCCTTCCCAGATTCAGCAAGAGTTGAATCAGTAGTAGCTTCAGTAAGAAGAACAACACTAAGGCTGCTAGTACAAGTATAGAAGCCTTCTACTCTCTTACTTAGGCCGCCATTTAACGATCAGTTGATACACGACAGCAGTGCTAACGGCGTCCACATCCTGCTGCAGGTGCTGCTGCACCTCAGAGTGACGCGCCACAAGGTACCGTATAAGGCGAAAGCCCCTTGTCGTCTTCGGGACGTCTATCTTTCCTGTCCACTTTTAGTCTTTCTATCTTCATACTTTTACTAGTGATGCTTTGTCCTGTTCTGTCTCTGCTTTCCCGACTTGCTGTTCCCACGCGCGTTGAGTCCTGCATGGGTTCCACGTTTCTCTCGACATTGTCGAAGTTCCTTCTTTCTTCCTCTCTTTGGATCACAGGGTACATGAGGGTAGGGAGGCTTCAACTAAGAATATAATAATAATCCTCGCCGAGGAGACGATCTCTTTGCATGGAGCTGATTGTGTTACTTGTGTCTTATAAACATGATAATACCACGGGCTAAATTTTTTAAAGAACCCCAATACAACACCACGGTAATCATGTCTCTCCTTGCAAAGTTCACTGTAGGCCTACATTATATGTTTCGTAGGATCATAGCATAATCTTGCATGAGTTGTTAGATGCCCACTTCTTATCCTTGGAACCACCATCGGTGCAATCTGTTTAATGTATGAGACTTTCATTCTATGGTTTCTTGTTTGTGGGTTGTCCCATTGCAAACATTAGTTCCTAAATTCTCGTATTCACCCTCCAAGTGAAACTTTCGAGTCAATCTCTTTTCGCCAGCATTTTTCTTGCTCGCTATACTTCCTATCTGCGGCACTTATTTCAGTGTCTGTAGACCTAGAAGGCTTGCCGTAACATATTTTTACCAAACGTTTTTCATTGCTCAGTTGGCTGTAAAATATCGGATGTCATTATCTCGACCAGCGACGTCGGCACCAAATCTACTTTTCAGAAAATCACTACAGACTTTGTCATGGAACTGTCGTCCTTTGCAGACCTCCCACTCGGTGGCCTTCGCCCTGTACCTGCTGGCGCGCCAGCCTGAGGTGCAGCAGCGCCTGCAGCAGGATGTGGACGCCGTGGTCAAGAGGGACGAGCCTCTGCTGCCGGAGCACATCATTGCTCTCGACAGCGTCGTGCACGCAGTCAAGGAGACCCTCAGGTCAGGCAAAAGCCATGGGCAGTATCTAGCCATTGAAAACGATGCTTGTTTTTGAGACCGTGCTACTGCATAGTTTGGGTCTTGCCAGTTCTGGAATAAAAGAAACATTTGTTCAATTTGATGCAACTTTTCATAACATTATGCGAGACAATTGTTCTGATTTTCATTACTGTGTGAACCTGCCGAATTTTCACGTGCGACTCTACGCAAGGCCTCCTAAAGTACAGGACTGGATCTGGTCCTTGAAAATAGTCCGATTGCGTACAGTCCCTGGAAAAATCATTAGTCGCAACATGATATTTTTGGAACCTACTTTACATATTTTAGGCATAATCTGGAGAGAAATTCTTCTTTAACCCTTTGCCTCCTGATATTCAGAAAACATTTTTTTCACTTTGTTTTGCTAAATTTATGAAAAATAGATTAGGTAAACACATATTTGAGAAAAAATAAGTTTCACTTGCAAAAAACAGTATTTTTTTGCATCGGCTACTACAGATGCCGTCAGTGTCTTGGGTAACTTACATGATGCATAGCTTTTGTATAGGGAAAAATAGAGAGTGGCATCTGATGATGCCGTCAGGAGGCAAAGGTGTTACGAAAAATGTCGTACAGGTAGGGATAAACATATATATAGAAGAATTGGCCTGTTAACTTCTTAAAAATTAATTATAATAAAAGCCAAATGTCAAAAAAATATATAATACGGTATATATATAAAGTATGAAAAGAAAAAAAAACACATTCTGGCTAGCACTAAAACGTCAAAGTTACCAAAGGGTGAACAAGTTAGAAAATATTCTTAGCAGGTAGGTTACAAAAAAAAGGTGTTTAGCAGAGCAGCAGTGATCGACGCTGCGACCATTGTACGG
>LQNS02277813.1:7494791-7507396 GCA_001587735.2 Parhyale hawaiensis | reverse complement strand
AAACAGTATTTTTTTGTATCGGCTACTACAGATGCCGTCAGTGTCTTGGGTAATTTACATGATGCATAGCTTTTGTATAGGGAAAAATAGAGAGTGGCATCTGATGATGCCGTCAGGAGGCAGAGGGTTAAACTAAATACAAGTTGCAAAGTTACGATAGTTTGAGTTTTCTATCCAGATAAGCCCGAAATTCACAGCAGGCTCTGTCTAACAGTTTGTCGAGGGACTGTACCGATCGGACTAACTTCGTGACGTAGAGACCCAGGCCTGTACTCAAGGAGGCCTTGGTCTACGGCGTGAGTACTGCTCCGTTATATTGCAGGGGATCAAGTACAACATAACTTTTGCTCTGCATCGTTTTGGCTTCCACTTAGTGTCATATCAACACATTTGCTCTCTTTTAGGAGTCTTTGAAGGGTCAAGCATCAATTGAGTACGGATTTATTTTTTCCTTTTCAACTAACCGTGTATGTGAAATGGGAAGCATCGCTCGTGGCCCTCGTGGTGATATCAACACACCTGCGCATAAGTATTTCAACACTGGCAGACAGGCCCATCACTAGTTTAGCGATGTCATATTATATTATATTCCGATGTTATATATCATCGGAGGTTCCGCCAGAGGAACGGAACTGGTTTCTCGCAGGCTCTGACCAAAGACTGGAGGTTTAAAAGAAAGAGGTAGCAACAGCTACAGAGATCGGTAGCTGAACGTTCCGGTAAGGCTGAAGCCTGGCTGACTTACGCTGATTAGCCGTATGGATGGCTGGGAGCCTGTGATTGGTGGATAAGAAGCAGCCATCAAAGAACAAAAACTTTCCTAACCAGTACGGCAAAATGTGGCTGTGTTATATCCTTCTATTAAACCTCCTTAGCAAGATCCGCAACAAGACTGGCCTTGCGTCTTGCAGGCTTCGACTTTCAAATGTCTGATGACGTCACATTTCACGTTGCAGGCTGTACCCTGTGTCCGTTGGCATCCTGCGAATCTTGAGCGATGAGACCATCTTGTCCGGGTACCGCATCCCTGCCGGGGTAAGTTTTTCTTGCATAAAAAGTTAGTCATCACCCCTTGGAGATATATATATATATATATATAGAGGTTGTAGGGTTAGGTTGACCCATTCTGAGATATATGGGGAGTTAAGCTCCGTAAGACAGTGATGACTTATCGCAGCCTTCTTTGGGCATTCCGGACCCTTTCTATAGGTGTTTCCTATACTTTAACCCGTCATATTTCGTCATTCGTGCTTTGTTTTACGAGGCACAGTTCTCATCTTAGGCTCGGTGTAGTTCCTGCGGGTTCCTGATTTAACTTTATATCCTCCATGTCTATACTGTCCTCGATAGAGAAGCTGCAGGCGCGTCCACACTATATGCCTCCTGCTCGCCTGTAACTTTTCGAACAACACGACTGCACTGCTACGTACCTTTTACACGTTCATGGATTTTACTCTTATTTTTAGAACTTCGAGGTTTGTTTGTCTATTCATGGTTTAGGCTTGCTCATCAGTTTAAGAAATTCAATCTCGATTTTTGTTTTGGCAATTTGAAAGAAATCGGCACTGTTCAATTGACGAGTTGTCACAATGCTGGAAATCACTAATCGCGCAGCTGGTAGATCACAGAATACGAAAATTTATTGCCGGATGAGAGATCTAAGAGGGGGAAAAGTTATCACCAATTTGAGAAACCTCAGACTCGCACACTTTTTCGCCAACAAAAAATATTTTTCTCTGAGGGATGACAGTTTTGGGAAGAAATTCCCCAAGAAGAATTGGCCCAGGGGAAAGTGCCCACATGTTGGGCAGCCAAAGTTGCACTGTGTAAACGAGGCTTCGCCGTCAGTGGTGGCAATCGATGAACAATACAGTACTATATTATTATTCCCCAACGCAGTGCACGCATCCTAAGCTTGGTAAGGGGATTCGTCAATATAGGCTCTCGCCTCACGATTTGGCAGTTCTACTAGCCATGGCTTAGGTTCAAAATTCTACTTCCAAGTAATCGATATCCTGTATGTACATAGTATATTTAATTCATAAGTACATATATCGAGTGTATCAAAGTTAAAATTTTGATCCTGGCTAACGAAGCAAATAGGGTTTATGTAAAGGACTGTACCTACGTTCCACGTTAAAGTTCCTGGGCTTGGGATAGGGAAATTAGAAAAAAGACACGTGCTTTTGGTTGTCCTCTTGAGGATGGTCTCGTTCAAAGGCTCGCTTTTTGTTTCTGCTATATGTAAATCTGCATTTCATCAGTGGAGGTCTGGTATTAGTTTTCCTAATGACTTGCTGCATATTCGACCTGACAGCTGCTTGAATTTCTCAAAGACTTCTTACCTTGTCAGCCAATACTGTTTCACCATTGCCGCCTTGGTGAAATGGCATGGTTTCCTCTTCTTGATCAGCAGGTCGAGGGTTCAAGTCGAGGAAGCATCACTAGTTCACTGCAGAAAGGGCATCCGTTGAGCAAGAAGGCCTTAGCCCCAGCAAAAGTCCTGGCATTAGCTGCGCACTGCTCAACCCCGTAATCCTCAGCTAGGAGATACGGGGGATCGTGACATAGAATGGATTCCTTTATACTTGCGCTAAGTCTCTGAGGATTACTCTTGAAGAGTGGTTGCGTTTCCTCACTAATCTTTGAAGCTCGTCTACGAGATAAGGTAGATACTGTACAACAGCTGCAATAATTGACCCATATTGCCATACAGAAGTTAAATAAATAATTTATTTTTCCAACACGTTTGGTTGCTATCATCAGGGTCCATCATTGTCAATTTGGGGAGGAGACTCCGGAAGGGGCCTAGACAGAGGGGGGGAGGAAGTCAAAGAGAGGAAGAGAAGCGAGGAAACTCGCAGCCCCGAACGGGTCCAGCCAGAGACTGCTCGCCGAAAGATCAGTGAGGTGACTAGAACACGAGAATAGGAGATGAACAGACTGTTCGTCCAGTCCGCACAGTTGACAGGAGGGATCAGCGCTCCGTCCCACTCGGAACTTTTAATCCGCTAAGACCGAGCAGTGGCCAGAGCGTAGCTGGGAGAGGGTAGTTCAGAAGGATCTGGGGAGTAGAGACTCCTCTGCACCGAGAGGCGGGGATTGATAGCCCACAACCCTGCCATGGGAGATATGCAGCTGCTGCTGTTGCGACAGCAGAAGTGTGTAAGGCACTTAGGGCACCCGGTGCTGCACGGGCGGGAGAATCCCATCTGTAAGAAGGGGAGCGATGTTTGTTTAATTCTTGTTCTTAATACCATATAGTACAATTGGTAGCTGCAATATTATGCATATATGTAGTAGAACATAGAGGGCAATCAGATAGTGCTTTTTATCATAGGTTCCCAACGGTTTGTGCTCGCACCCCCGGGGGTGCGAAACGAGCTTTCAAGGGGTGCGAAACCGTCGAATATTTCCACGTTATTCAACGCCGGCATGCGTATCGTCTTTGCTGAATTACGCTGGCCGAGAAAAAAATTATCCCTGAAAACTATAAAAAAAAAATTATCAGATCCATTTCCTGATTTTGACTTTGAAACCATTCTCGTCGATCATGTCCCTTCATTAAGATCGCGGAACCAGAAAAAATTATGGACTTAAATTATACCCGGTGTTATCAGTCTAATATTAATTCTGTCCTTTCAGACTATAGTCCTGGGCCTAAATAGCTTCATGTCTCTGGACGAGAAGTACTTCCCACGCCCCAAAGAGTTCCTGCCGGAGAGGTGGCGGCGGGACCGTCCCCTTGGGCCCATACATCCCTACGCCTCCCTGCCTTTCTCCTTCGGGCCTAGGATGTGCATAGGGAAGCGGGTGGCTGAGCAGGAGATCTACACGCTGCTGATTAGGGTGAGGTTTTGGTGCTTTTGTCAGGTTCTTTACACAGGGTCCGGCAAACCGACCTTTTCATTCAGCAGCTCTGTTGCATGCGAGAAAGTTACCTGCAGAGAAGTATTTCATTGTAGCATAATATTTAAAGGAGAGAATTCTTTTCTAAATAGAGAAAGTTTGCCAAAAGGGAATTTATTTGGCTGGAGAAATGAGGAAAAGAGAATATTGTAAATCGACAAACGGAATGACTGGACATCACCAAAGTTTATTCAACTGTTTTTCGCGACTTTCTGCAGTTCTTGTGAATTTTATGAACTTTTTGATTTATGTTATTAAGAGACAGACAACCCCCGGAAAAACATAATCTCATAAAGGTGGAGGTAATAATATTTGTCATGTAACATAAGCGTCTTTTAAAAATTTGGTTTATGAAATGATGGCCTTCCTTATTGACACTCTGGCGAAGTCTTTCGCTGACGCTGGAACAGCTCTGCGCGTTATTATTGGTGGCTACCTATTGAACCATCGCCATATCATACTGTGCTAATGAAGTTTTGTAGAGTTTCTTGTCCTTCTATAGTTCATCCGAAAAGTACTTTTGGTAACGAAGAATCTTAGCCTAGTACTGATCGGGTTACAAAAGAACTTGCCCGGTCTGAAGGCAACGTTGGTTTACTTACGCCATAACGGATAAGAGTCCCATGGTGTCAAATCTGGTGACTATGGAGGCGAGGTATAACAGTTCCCCAGTGTTATGGGACGAGAAGCACAAACGGTTTAATTTGCATGTTATGTGCAATCTGGACTGTATAAGTATTAGTAATTAGTAAAAAAAATGGTATTTAGTATTAAAGGCTGTACGCCTAAGAATACTGTTCCCGTAACATGTTGGGGGAATGAATAATTTCCTATTCCTTACGTCGTGCAGCTCCTGCAGAGGTACACCGTCACCTTTGAGTCAGACGAGGAGATGAAGACGAAGGCACAACTTTCTCTGAAGCCCGTTACACCTTTGCTCTTCAAGTTCCATCCTAGGAACTATTGATGCATCAATCAGCGACCACTTGGCTCCTTTTTTTAGTATATGAGAGTGAGCTCTTGACACACTGTCCGACAATACCAATTCGATGCTTGCACGATGTTGACAAACATAATGGCTTCATCAGCAGAATGAGACTAGTCTCTTTTGCTTATGCATGCGAGCATTAATTCCTATCCTGATCTTGCAATGCAACAACTTCTTGAACAGATTTATTCCATCTACAGTATTACGATTGCTTTCCGTTAGTAAAGATATAATGTAAACCTAAATTCAAAAAGCCTGAATGGTTCTCTCGTGCTTTGAAATATGTTATTTTTGAGAAAAAATTCAGATTGCTCAGGATGCTCAAACGTGGAATAATTATAAAGAAATGCTATACAGCTTACCGGAATGTATTAAATAGAACTGATACGAAAATGCAAAGAATACTATTATATAAACAAAATCATTGAGTCCAGAAATTCATCTCGTAAATTATGGCAGGTATTGAATGATGTTCTCGATAGAAACAACCAAACGTAAGTCTGTTTCTCTCAGTGTTAATGGTACAGTACTTCCTGACGCACAATCAGCTAACTTATTCAATACACCCTTTACTTCAGTAGCAAAATCATTGGTGGAGGCCCTCCCTCCCCAAGAAGGAAATTTTACAATCAATACGAATTACGTCGTTACAGATTGTGATTTCAGGCATACATATCCCAATGAAATCGTTAATATTCTTAAATCTTTTAACAATAAGCGTTGTCATCGAGATGAGATTCAACCTTCATTACTGCGCAAAGTTACACATTGTATTGTTGATCTTCTGTCATATTTTCAATTTGTGCTTAGAGAACGGCATTTATCCTAATGCAATAAAACATGCTCGTGTTATACCTATCTTCAAGTCAGCCAGTCCAAATGATGTCGCTAATTATAAACCCATATCTACGTTATCTAGCTTCAAAAAAAGTTTAGAGAAAGCTATTCATTCTAGGCTATCAAATTTATTTTCATTACATAACGTAATTAGTGGTCAGCAGTTTGGATGTTGAACTAAATCTAATACTACGCTAGCAATTTTTCATCTTGTAACAGAACTTCTGAAATGCTTCCACGATAAAACATACGGTATTCTTTATTTCTTGATCTCAGAAAGGCGTTCGATACCATAGATAAATCACTTTTGTTAAAAAAAACTTGATCATTATGGTGTTTAAAATGCAGCAACTGCAGTGATTAGTAATTACCTGTCTAACGGGGTTCCGTATGTACTCTGTAATGATGCCAAATCACATATTTCCTATTAATTTGGGTGTTCCCCAAGGAAGCATTTTAGGCCCGTTATTGTTTAGAATTTTTTAATGATGACATTACTACCCTCGGTACGAATTGTGTATTGTATGCGGATGACGCAGTTTTCTCCACCAATAGTAATAATTTTCAAGCTGCTATAACTGATATGCAAACTTTTTTTAAATGTGTTGTTTGAATGATTAACTCAAAATAGATTAACTGCCCATGAGAATAAAACAAAATTAACGCTCTTCTCCCCTCGTACTCACCAACAGTTGCCACCTATTATCTTTAACATTAATGTACGGGTGCCCCCAATAAGATATCTTGGACTGATCCTCGATGAAAAACTATGCTTTAAGTCCCATATTGAAGACGTGGGGCGGAAGCTTAGCAAGGTTCTCAGCATAATCTATGCAATATTCAATTATGTTGATCATGAATCATTAAAAATAGTTTACTACTGATTGGCTCATTCAGTGTTATTCCACAATATCATCGTTTGGGGCGGAGCCCCTCGTTGTCACATTTACAAACTTGAATAATATACTAAAGCGAATACTATACGTGTTAGATGTAACAAAAACAATGTGCCTGTAATGAGTTACAGTGAAACGTACTCGTCTTTGCAAAAGTTGTAATTTCAGAATGTTTACAACTATTCTTTCTGTAAGTGTTTCCGATTTGTATTTTTTAATCATCCTGAAGTGTTTCTAAAGGATTTCAGTCCCCTTATCATCCAGTAAAATTACAAAATTAGACGTTCTTTTCTCAATCTTCCAATTGTGCGTGTTGACGTTGAGAAACGCGCTACAGCGTTTCAAATTGCTATGCTTCTCAATAAACTTACTGAGTATTTATTATATCCCATTTCCGATAATGTCTTAAAAAAACAATTTAAAGAATACGTTATGCAATTCTATTAGCTTTTTAGTTTTGCTCAAAAAGTTTTTGAACTTTTAGTGTCTACGCAGATGCATTATTCTACCTTGTATTGCTACTTTACCAAATACTTGTTATGTATCAAATGTGTATGTAATTAACATGAAATAATACTTCTTCTGGATTACGAATTTTATTTTTACCAAGCTTTCGACATTCTTAGCGAATGTGGTTGTCAAGGTGGGAACTTCAAGAATGTCGAAAGCTTGGTAAAAATAAATATCGTAACCTAGAATAAATACTATTTTATGTTAATTGAATACATGGAACCTAGATGTCCTTTATTTTCATCGATTAAAAATGCGTATGTGTGTAATAAACCTATCAAACCTAACTAGCAGGCGTGCACCGCAGGCTGAGAATGGGGCGCAAGTCTCCGGCTGTCCACTTCTCAGTAAACAGAATACCTTTTCTGTTTACTTTGCTAGACTCAGACTTGGCCACGCTGGCGTTGGCTGTCACGTATTGCGTTTTAATCTTGTAGATTCCCCCCCTCTGTGACTGTGGATAGATAGAACATTTTCTTATCCACTGCACTCTCCTTCAGCGCCCATTTGCTACTCCCAACAAGTCCCTATAGCTGTACTAGGAGTTCCACTAACCCTTACTAACCTTCTCTGTGGTGGTCCATACCCTCAATCCACACAATTTGATATAGTAGGAGCACTTTTCCAATTTTTATTAGCAATCTGTAAAATTGATTCAATTTAACATTATATAGCTACCTTGTCTTAATGTCTTGTTTGCAACTCTTCTTACTTAATAGTAATAATAAAATGATAATTCCTTATCATTATTTTGAATAATATACTAACCACTAACCTTCAGCTATCTTCAATTTTTTTTTTTATATAGTTTTCCTAACCCTGATGTCTGGTGATGTAGCACTGTCTCATAAACTTTAGATAGGCTGGGCTCGAATTTTTATATAAACGCGGCTTTGTAAGAGGCAACAATGTAACATCACAAAGCCCTCAGAAATACCCTCCCTTTGCATCGCAGATGTGCCACAGACATCAATTACGAGCAACCATTGAGTTGCATTGTTTCAGGCCTCAGTAGGAAGCTCTACGTTGAACTGGGTATAGCTGGACCCCGAAGCAAAGAGTGTAGTTGAATTCTTTGCTTCCTGGATGGACCTTTCCTTTTTTTCTAGTATATTGGTGCATGTGGCTTTTGTAATGGAGGTATAGGGCGTAATTATATGTAGACAATAACCCTGACTAACCTCTTAATTGTGTATATATATTACCTCTTTCTGTATCTCACTGTCTCTTCGCCTTCTTTTCGCCTCTCCTACTTAGTCTTAATCTGTTTAACTCGTTCCCTACCAGCATGGCCAACTTATGCAGCAGGAGACTGAGGAAGAACTGAGGCTTTGCACAATTGCATTGCTTAATAAAATCAATTTGCCATACAAAAGGTTAGTAACAACATACGTATAGCTATGGTGTAGCTCATTATTACATGATTTCTCCATAATAAATTGGGTGAATTGAAGACAATTTACATGTATAACGTTTTCGTCGCAAATGCTTGGTTTTTAAGATATTAGACTTTGAAGTTCCCATTGTTTTCCAATGGGAAAAAATAGGCGATGTTATCACGGGCTTGCTAGCAACCTAAAAGCTAACCAAACCTAACCTAACCTGACCCTACTTAACCTAACCTTATCTAACCTAACCTTACCTAACCTAACCTTACCTAACCTAACCTTACCTAACCTTACCTAAGCTCACCTAATCTAACCTTACCTAACCCTAATTTCGCTTGTATGGGATCGCTAGGTATTTTCTCCCATAGAAAAACAATTAGAGCTTCAAAGTCATATATCTCGAAAACTTAGCATTTGCGACGTAAACGTTATTCATGTAAATTGTCTTAAAATGACCCATTTTACATACTTAACACAATAAAAAATCATGAAAATCATGTGTAAGTGAAAGTAAAATACTACCTACAGTATTTAATAATATGTATTCTGGAGTTCTCCTGGTTCGGTTTTTGGGGTTTGTGAGTGTGCGTTTTCTTCTGTTTTAGGAAATTTTGCAGAGCTGACAAAGCAAAGTTTAGAGAACAATTATAATCGTCAAAGCCTGGAGGCAGATGGGCAAGTACCCAGAGACCTCGTTAAACCTGACATAACAACAACACTCAAGCAGCGAAATATGCACCGTTGCACCACAGCCTCAATGTGAACAATTGCTGATAGACAAAATAAAACAAGCAGTCTTTTCTTTTAATCGTGAGTTGTAATTTACTTCTAATAATGAGTTTATATGGGTATCCTAGTTTAAACAGCGTCAACTGAAATTTGATAATTAAAACAGTTTTTGAAAAAGTTACCCAATCCACAGCTAATTTCTTATTATTTATTTTAGTTAGGAAACAATTTCTTTAATGATATAAATTTTGCGCTTAGTTGTAAAACTTGACTGAATGAACGGTATTAATTTTCAACATATTGTGATAAAAGGGCAACATTGATAAATTAATCCACTTCGAGAATTTCATATGTATTAAGAGATACGCTAAATCCATGAGCTGTTACCAATTGGTATTGCTTTCCTACGAAAGCTACAAAATTTTGAATTGGCCAATGAGCCAGTGAAGAAAAACTCATCCCAAAGAGTATATACCTACTGCAACGTTTACACCCTGAGCTCGGCATCTCCGATTATATCACGATGGCTATCGCCATCGTACTTACGATGGAGAATGCAATACCATCGGAAAGAATAACCAATGTTCATCGGCGATGACCTACGATCAAATAACCATCGGCGATGGCCATCGTAGGACGTCACAATCAGCGATGGACCATCAAATTAACACATTTTAAAACTAGAACGCCTCGGTGGCGCAAGACCACCACCCGCAGTAAGGGCAAACGAAGTCATGTTTGATGAACGAGTCGAGCGCACAGTCCCAATCACTGTGACCCACCCAATCCCGCTTCAATGATAACATAGGAAAAAATAGAACGCCCCGTGCTGCAGACGATCTGCCGTGCACGGAGGAGGCAAATTCGCCCCGGTGGAGAAAAATTCAACGCCGTAATTTTTTATGGTCAGCTAGATCTGGTGTTTTGGCATGAGTCACATCTAGGTCTACCCACCAAATTCTCTACTAAAATTATGAAGCCTGCTCAACTCCTTCGATCACTAATTAGGTGGACAGACAAACGTACAAATATATATATATATAAACGGTCATTTTCCGAAGAGGTCAGCCATGACATTTAGTATGTTTGTTGACATATTTAGCTACAAGGCATTTGTTGGGAATGGCACCCTGCAGCTGACGAAGTTAAAGTCTTAGGACGTGACCGCAAGCAGCCGCCCAATCGGCAAGTGGACGGCCGGGGAGCACTACCGTCGTTCACGACCACTTTGCGTTCACGTAAACTTTCCTGCGCCCGCCACCACTAATATAAAAACTACCTAGGCTACCCTAACCTACCCCTACCTAACCCAACATCCTTGTCTAACTTTCTAACCTAACCTTACCTAACTCAATTTAACCCAACCTAACCTTTCTAACCTTACCCAACGTTACCTAACTTTACCTTACCTAACGTAACCTAACTTATTCAGCGATACAGCGAGCAGCGCGGTGCGCCAACTTGAACGTCGCTCACACGCTCACTATCTGCGTACACAAACACGCACACGAGATGTCGTGAACGACGGTAGCGCTGCCCGCACGCACAGTGATGAGCGCACACAGAATCGTTTCAAACGTTACATAGCGCTTGGCGAGTTTGGCGTCTGTGCGGCCGACACCAGCGCCCCATTCTCGACCTGCGGTGCACGCCTACTAGCTCTTAAGTTCATACGCTCCATACCATTAGACGCTCGTAGTGCTATTCCTACGGCATTAGCTTTCGCTAAGTTTTGCAAACTCTAGTTTACCGACGAGTTTTAGTTCGAACATTTAACTAATGTATTTTCTATTATTCCAGGCAACGACACTATACTTTATTGAAATTTGGATCTTCTTCACATTCTTCATAATTTGATAATCTTCGTATTATTCATATTCTCTCTTTTTTTCTTATACGTTAAACTCGAGCTTTCGGTAACATTCTTGCTGGATTTTTTGTATAACAGTGGTGCCTATCCAATCTCCTTCGCTGCAGCCATTTCTTGTAATAAACTGTAAAAGGATTGTACCCCAGTGCTCAAGTTAAACCTTTCGAACCTTAAGCGACGCAAGTTCCGCTACATTAGTGCCGTGACCAGCGTTGAGCACTCTGGGGTTAAGAGCTAAGTGATTAAGTGCTTACTGCCGTCATGCCAGACGAAGGTGGAACTTCGCGAAGCCGCCGCCCTGAAGCGTGTTCAGCTAAGCAGCGAGGAGGACACAGAGGTCTGTACTGATCGAACGTTTGAATATTGCCTGCGTAGCAGAGGATCGCGAAAGTTTGTTATTCTTCAAGAGCTCCACCGACAAAAGGAAATAATTGAGAAACTCGATGCAGCAGTATTGGATGCAACTGAGGACAACATTGAAGACGAGGTCGCAACTGCTTCCGACACCACGATTCGAATCAACACGGAGATAATGAAGGTGAAAAAGGGAACCAGGGACACGGCAAGCAGTGAAGAAGCTCCAAGTAAGTTTGTTAAACTACAGCATATTAAACTGGGACGCTTCAGGGGCAACCAGTTGTGAAATTTCCTAACCCCAATTTACCATTGACTAAACGCGACACTATCCGAAAATTTCTAATTGAAAAAAAAAGAAAAACAGGCCATGCCCCCCTAACCTACCCGACATAGAATCCGAATTTTTGCTAATTTACCCGAAATTATGTTCGGGTATACCCGAAAATTGGGCCGAAAGTGTGAAAAACGGACAACTCCATCATCAGTTCACTACAGTTGAGCATCACCGCAGCTGAAACCTCATCCAACGCTTGGCACTGCTTATTATCTCCCGTTCTTGAGACGGTGCCCGAAATCTCTGCCACCAGGGCCTGCACCCGCTCTAGGAGCCAGTTGAATGTGTCACAGAGCAAAGAGAACGAGAGAGAACGCTCGAGCACTCAATAGACTTCTTCCCTTAGCGAAAATTCTACGACCTTGGCCAGCCAATGGAGGCTCGCGGGGTGGCCTTCTATGAGCTATTGCCATTATGTTAGTAGGATGTAGAGGAATGGAGAAACGATAGGAGAAAAAATGGAAGACGAAAGAGGAAAAAAAAGGGAGAAATAAAAAAGAAGGGGGAGAAGAATCTACGCCAAAGCGATGGTCATGCATGCCCGGAAGCAGGATCGAAGGCCGCTGATATGCGGAGCTTAGTTATATAGATGGAGCGGGAGTGAGAAGAAGTCAGCTTAAAATGGCCTGGGAAGCTTTGGCCGTTAAGTGCTTGCGATTCGTGGAGTAGGAGTCCTTAGCTGTGGAGGATGTCTCTCCCAATGTATGTCAAGACGATTTTTAAACGAGTTGACCGACTCCGCACCAACAACGTCGGAAGGGAGTCTATTCCAAACGCTGACTATGAA
>LQNS02277813.1:7343732-7358541 GCA_001587735.2 Parhyale hawaiensis | reverse complement strand
CATGTATGGCCGGTAAGTCTGATGAATCAATAACTAGCAGAGTTGTTTGCCTAACGTTATTTCACTTCATTTTGTGTTTTCTTGAGAACTCGTCATTTGTACAAAATTTCCATGACCTTTCCCAATATATTGAAAGATCTAAAATGTGTGTTTTCTTTGAACCTTCTCGCAGGCTGAAAGATCCAATCGGCAAGCATATTATTCTAGGTAGGGAGGGGAATGGCTCGCCCCTTGGGGACATGTTTAACTTGCGTATCTTTTATAATTCGTAGCCACAATTCTGTCATGTGCTCTGTGTCCCATTTCATATCTTAAGTCATTACCTTCTGCTAATGTGCGGTCAAGTATTGGATCGAGAACAATCAACTGGATTGTTCGCGAGAAATATTACCGGACGAATCCCAAACAATTATTCTTTTACATCAGTAGTTCATTTATTATTCGACTGATTGATTAATATCATCAACAAAGATTCACTGTCAATTAGGTTATACACTTCATCTGTTTGTCCATTTTATTTATTCATTTATTATTCTCCTTATTTATCCTTATTAACATATATCCGCACATGCCTTGAAAACTTACACATCCACCCCGCAACAATGCATTTATTTATTCAATTAATATTGTCATAATAAATTATATATATTCCCATTATATTTACATACCCCGTAACAAAATATCTCGAAAACTAAGCATTTGCGGGTAAAAAATTTGTTCCAGAAAAACTTCTGAGAATGCCTTATTTTACCTAAACATGCAAAGAAAATACTAAATGTCATCACTGACCTCTTCGGAAAATTCACCGAATAGACTTTGTAACCCACTCTCTGTTTTAATCTTATTAAAAAGCAAATGTTTCAATCTGGCAAGGCTATTTTTTTGTAGTTTTAGCCTTATTTAATCGAAATCTGAATCGGAAGTACAACCGATGACGATGCCCATCGTATGCCATCGCCGATGGGTGTTCAGTCGTTTCATCGGACCGGTGCTTCCTCATCGCCAATGGAGAAAATGGCCATCGCCGATTGTTTGATACAAATTCCATCGGACCATCGCTATCGCCGATGGATTTTCGCAATGTTCAATCGTAAGATCCGATGGCGATGGTCTTCACGCCATCGCCATCGTGCCAGCAGGCTGTGGTGATAACAAATTAAAAGTTTCCTATGTGTGCCAAGCTAAAAAAAAGTTGGGAACCACAATAGCGGGGGAGATGCAGCATTGGGCAAGACTAGCGACGACGTTTCTACTGGGAATTTAAGATGTGACGGGTGTTAATGTTACGGCGTTTGGTTAGGAGAGCTGTACTAGGCCAAACTAAGATGGGTTATAATAGCCTAATTTAGGATTCTAATTTCTACGTTATATAATGTGATTACATTACTTAACCGTCGAATCGCTACAGGTGTCGTTAGGTAGATTAACTGTGAACGAGAATATCGCTCCAAAATTTTAAAGAAATACTTCTATTCTTACACAGATCAAAGACTGCATCTAGTTGTAATCGGCTTAGAAAATCCTCCTAGCTTCAATGGACAAATCATTTAAAAATTATTAGTATTTTTTTTCTGTGATTTTGTTCATTTTACTTATTCATTGGAAGTAAATTTGTTAAAAACATTGAAAATTTGTGAAAAATTTTCAAAGTTTAGCTTTTCAAAAAATACTCGCGTATTGATAAATGATATCAGATCAAGGGTAACTATTTCAATAACAAAATTATTTCAGTTTCTGAATTTCACATGCACGAAATGGAGTTGGGAAATGGTTTGTTAAAGGAAAATTTTTATATTGAGAAATTTAGGAATACCTCTACTGCAATCGCCGCATTAGCTTTTTAATACCTAGGGCAAGAACCGAAACACTGCCAAAACCTGATCTCCCAACGTAAGAATATGGATGGGATGAATGCAAAACAAGCTAACATTTTGATACGTCAGACATCTTCAGCCGCACTTCTAACACCCGCCGTAATCCGAGAACACTTGCAGGGCTCGCTTAATTAACGGCAATCCCGGAAGAGAAACGGGTAAACTCTCACAAGAAAGGTTTAAAATTCGTCCCATGCATGTCGCCTAAGTCTGAAACTCATCCGTAGCTTAAAAATTTTTTTTTTTTTTTTAACAATTCGAGAGCTGGGAAACGCCGTCTGTTCGACTGATAAACTTCCAAAACGTTTGCTTTCTGCCAGGCATGGCTAGCACTACATATTACCAATCCAGTACGAGGAAGCTTGCCAACACCCAGGTAGCCCTTGGATAGGTTAGGTAAGGCAGGGTATGGTTCGGCTAACGACCCGATGTGCGTTTATTACTTAGCATCAATTTCTGATTGGCCAGAAAATGAGCTTTCGATGCCTTGCGTTAGTCTTTGATTGGCCTTTCCCTGGCTCATTTTACTTTTAAGATGTCATTAGAACGCTAGTAGAACGAGTCCTGGCCTTCCCCTAACTTTATGAAGGTCAGTTCATTGTTAGCTAGCTTCAGCATGTCGCCCCAAAGGGCCCTACACACGCTCAGGTGGCCTGTCCGGCCGCCTGAGCAGCTTACAAACATGATCGACACGTTTGAAACAGACTCGAAGCATCAAGAACTGAGTTTTAATTCGAACATTTGAAGTTACTCAAAAATGATTGAAATTTGTACCTCAGAAACAAGATTTGAAACTAGAATGCAATGTGCGGGGGGAGGGGGCAGTTTGAAATCGCTGAGTTAAAAATTTTGGCAATTTTCATATCAAGGTCAACTCATTTGACTGCCTGCAAGAAGTGATAAAAATTTAATATATTCCACAAAGTTTTGGAAAGAAAAATATGCACAAACAAAAAATATATATATATATAAACCGATGTTTGTGTTGTTAGGACAATGGTAAACCGCCATTCATTAGGGCGACATGCTGAAGCTGGCTAACAATGTATTAGCCTTCAAAAGGTTAGGAGAAGGCCAGGATTAGTTCTGTTAACGTTCTAATGACATCATTAAGTAAAATGTGCCACAAAAAGGCCAATCAAGGACTAACCCTAAGTATCGAAAGCTCATTATCTGCCCAACCCAAAGGTGATGCAAAGTAATAAACGCAGATTGGGCCGTTAGCCGAACCATACCTTGCCTTGCCTAACCTATATGAGGGCTAGCTGGGTGTTGGCAAGCTTCCTCGTACTGGGTTGGTGATCGGTGGTGGTAGCGGTGCCTGGCAGCATGCAAACGTTTTGGAATTTAATCTGTCATTATTATTATTATTAAAACTTCACTCCCGGGCCGCCACGCTCAGGTAATACAACCCAAACGAAGCAGTTTGCAACACAGGGAAGCCCGAAACGCTGCTAAAGAAAATCCTACAAAAAACATTAACTACTGACTTAAACGCCTGCAGGCCAACACGACCGAAAGCCGATGCTGGCAATGAATTCCAAACCCCAACAGAACAGGGCACAAGGCACAGACTGAACTGACGATCGAGTTCTGCATCTAACAATCTCTAAAGTGAAAGAGTGGGCGTCGACCGCAGCACGTTTAATCCTCCTTGAGATCTTGAGGACGCGGACATATGAATACAACCAATGCCTTTCATTGTCGTAAATTTGATAAAATATACCAGTCCAGCAACTCTCTCCTATGGGACAGCTTAACCAGATCATTTTCGGCACACAACCTGCTGGCTGAAATAACAAGTCGGTCCTGCATACGCAAGTGACTGTCAGCAGCTGAAGCCCATACCGGTGAGCAATACTCCAACACAGGCAGCGAGAAAGCATAAAAGCATCTGCGGTTAACCTCACTGTTACCAAACACAGAATTCACCTTACGCAGGAGCCCAATCTTACTGGAAGCACATGACACCAGTCGCCTAATATGCTGCTCAAAGGTAAGTTTCTTATCAAAGACAACACCGAGAATCTCCAAGGAGTTAGACTCCTGAAACAAAGTGTCATCGATCTTCAGATGTGGATGCTGCGGTATAAGTGTCCGAGACCGACTTACAATCATAGACTTGGTCTTACTGGCATTCAGCTTCATACTCCAGGCGGAGCATCATGCACTAATGTGCGACAGATCCCTATTCAGAGACTCGGCGACATCATTACGCATGCTGGGGGCAGGTATCACTGCCATCAAGGTGAAATCGTCGGCATAGTTGATCATCGTGTTCTCTAGCGAGGAGAGCATGTTACTAGTATATAGAACGAACAGCAGCGGGCCAAGTACACCACCCTGAACGACGCCAGACTGCACATCGACGGAGGCACTCAAAACGCCGTTAACAGACACACTCTGCGTTCGCTCAGAAACAATATCACGAATGATTGAAAGAACCCTACCACCCACACCAAGCGACTCCCAATTTGGTACAATAGACCCTTGTGGTTGGCCCTGTCAAACGCTGCGCCGAAGTCCAACTGTACCAGGCGTGCCTCAGACCCACAATCCAACTCATACTGCAAATGGTGTGATACCGATAACAGTGCGTCACAACAGCCCAAACCAGTTCTATATGCAAACTGAACAGCAGGCAACAAACCCGTAGCCTCAGCAAAACGTCCAAGCTTAGCAGCGACGAATTTCTCGAAGACCTTTGAGAGGCTTTGACAAAATAAGCGTCAGCGTAGTAGGTCAGTAGTTGGCGACATGGGGCGACACTGTACCCTTGGTCAAGAAGACGGCGTTTCAAACCCGTCGAATTGTTCAAATGTTTTTTTTTCTACGAACATCTTTTTAGACCAGGATGTCACTAAGGCAAGTCACCCGTGACGATCTTTAAACCTCTTTTGTGAGATTCTACGAGTTTCTCTAGCAGGCTTACCGTAAGCGAGCCCTCCAAGTGTTCTCGGATTAGGGCGGAGGCTGGAAGTTTGGCTGAAGATGTCAGAAGCATCAAAATGTTAGCTTGCTTTGCTTTCAGCTGATATACTTTCCTTGTGAGATCAGGCTTTAGCTGTGTTTCGGTTCTTGCCCAATGTTTTAAAAAGCCGATGCGGCGATTGCAGTAAAGAGGTATTTCTAAATTACCCAATATAAAAATTTTCCTCCAACCAACCATTTCCTAACTTCATTCCGTGCATGTGAAATTCAGAAATTGCAATAATTTGTCTATTGAAATAGTTGCCCTCAAATCTGATAACATTTATCAATACGCGTGTATCTTTGAAAAAGCCAAACTTCACAAATTTTCTCAAATTATCGATGTTTTTACAAATTTGTCTCTAATGTTTGGAATAAAGTAAATTAAATTACTAAATAAAATACTGTTATTTTCTAAATAATTTGTCCATTGAAGCTAGGAGCATTTTCTAAAACGGTCACAACTAGATCCATCGTTTATATTGTAAGAATAGAAGTATTTCTTTAAAATTTTGGAGCGATATTCTCGTTCACAGTTACTCTACCTAAAGACATATAGGGAATCGACGGTTAGGTAATGTAATCACATTAAATAACGTAGCAATCGAAATTCTAAGCTAGGCAATTATAGCTCAGTTTGGCCTAATACAGCTCACCTAACCAAACGCCATAAAATAACACCCGCCACAGCTCAAATTTCCTGTAGAAACGTTATCCCTAGTCTTGCCCAATGGTGCATCTTTCTAATATATCTCATGAAACGGCTGCCAAATTTGCACAATCATGGGTTGATTTCTCTCGTTCAAGTGTCAATTTCTTCCTTTTTGCCAAATCTCAGTGCATGCATAGGTTTCATTTGTCTACCTCATCTCAAATTCCCAGTAGAAACGTTGTCCCTAGTCTTGCCCAATGCTGCATCTCTCCCGCTATTATATTTCCCAACTTTTACTTAGCTTGGCACACTTAGGAAACTTTTAATTTGTTATCACCACAGCCTGCTGGCACGATGGCCTTCACCGATCATATGATGGCGTGTAGACCATCGCCATCGGATGAAATTTTACGATGGAACAACACAAAAATTCATCGGTCCGATGGAATTTGTATCAAACAATCGGCGAAGGCCATTTTCTCCATCGGTGATAGTGTTTTGAGGTTTTTGAGGTTTTTGAGGTCCAATGAAATGGCTGAAGACCCATCAGCGATGGCATACGATAGGCATCGTCATCAGTTGTATTTCCGATTCCGATTAAATAAGGCTAAAACTACAAAAAAAATTGCTTTGCTAGTTTGAAACATTTGCTTTTTAATAACATTAAAACAAAGAGCGGGTCACAAAGTTTATTCGGTGAATTTTCCGAAGAGGTCAGTGATAACATTTAGGAGTTTTGTTTGCATGATTAGGTAAAATGAGGCATTCTTAGACGTTTTTCATGAATAACTTTTTTCCCGCAAATGCTTAGTTTTCGAGATATTTGGCTTTAAAGTTCCCAGTGTTTCTCTGTCACACTCGCCATTACAGAAAGGCTTTCGTTTACTTTTGTTGATCAACAAGGGCGTGATAATCGTACACGTGTTCGAGCACGTCCTATTAAGTCTATAAGTAATTGTGCAAGTGCGAGCTCATTTTAATAGTTAGGACTAGTTATAGTTAGGAAGTTTGAGCCTTCGTTTCTGAGCAGAACGATATCACAAAGGAAAGAGCAAGGGATACATAGTATGTCAAGCGGAACAGGAAACCCATGCACGAAGGTGTTCCCACACAGGATCAACGCGCATGGGAACAGCAGAATAATGCATGAGCAAGTAGGAGTATGAAATCGGGAAGGAGGCATCGTGGACACGAAAGAGACGTCCCGAAGGCCTAGCTAATGACTGATGCAACCTACAGGCTATAGGGGCCTCTTGGGGTTTCCTGGCCCCATTGTTTACGATGGACGAACCTAAGCTAACCTAACCTAACCCTATGGCCCATCCTATGCCCCTTGAGGGAGGGCTTATTTTGTTGAAATATGAACGTAGATTAACGTATTTTAAGTTTTTCGTGTTCAATTTTCCAAAGTGCAGATTAATCATATCTATTATTTTGTTTACATATTTAGGTAAAATCAGGCATTTAAGACGTTTTTCATAAATAATGCTTTCGTCGTAAATGCTTAGTTTTCGAAATATTTGACTTTAAAATTTCCATTCTTTTTCTATGAGAGAAAATACGATCCGTCATTACGGCTATAGCTATACCGTTGTACGCTGTTTTTTTATGTATTTATCGTATGATATTAGCAGAGCCAAGACTTGCTTGCCTAACCTAAATGAGCCACGTTGTAGCCGAAAAACTAATACGAGGCTGTGCTGTAGATGGCGAAACACGGCCGTAATGGCGGATCTCAATAGAAAAAAAATGAGAATTTTAAAGTCAAACATCTCGAGAACTAAGCATTTCCGTCGAAAACGTAATTCTTGAAAAGTCCTAGAATGGCTTATTCTACTTAAATATGTCGACAAACAACTAACCATTACGTTTGAAGCCCCCAATACCGGTAGAATAGTGTATCTCGCTATATACATAGAAGCACACCGCACCATTGCTGAATTAGTTGAAAACTTAAGGGTTTTCCAATAATACAGCAGTCTGCAGGGGCGCGTGTTCCACCAACAAGTGCTGCGCGGCGAAACAGTCTTATAGACACAGAACTACCAAGTTTCCAGCGAAAACGTCTTTCCTAAAAAAATGTCCTAGAAAATCTTATTCTACGTACATATTTCAACAAAATAAGCTGGACATTGCACAATTATTCGCAATTGCACAATTAGTTACAGACTCAATTATGTGTGTTCCAACGAGTACGAGCATCGCGCTTCTGTTGACAAAGAAAGGTACAACTCGACATGGCTGTAATGGCGGATGTATTAGAGACACAAGCATCGCGCTTCTGTTGACAAAGAAAGGTACAACTCGACAGGGCTGTAATGGCGGATGTATTAGAAACACAATGGGAACTTTAAAATAAAATATCTCCAATCAAAGCATTTGCGACGAAAACGTCAGTCATGAAAAAGTCTAAGAATGTCTTATTTAACATAAAAATGCCAACAAAAATACCGTATAAGATTAAGGAGTACTTCGGAAATTTCACCTATTTCACGAATGATTTCGTCGGGAATTTGAAGTTTCAGTTTATATAAGTTTTTGGAACACGACCAGCTGGCCCACATAATTGGAATGCGTATTGTGCAGCTTTATGTACTGCCGGCAGTGGTACTATTTGTTTATTGTGTTGTACATTAATTTTACCAGTATGGGTGCTTTTACAAGTAATAGTTTTTGTTAACATATTTAGATAGAGTAAGACATTCTAAGACTTTTCATGAAAAACATTTTCATCACAAGTGCTTACTTCTAGAGGTATTTGACTTTAAAGTTGCCATTGTTTCTTGTGAAATAATTTAAGGTGCGCCATTATAAAACGGCCGGGGCACGGCAACAACGCTGCTCTTACTCATTGATTAAGGTTAGGCAAGCAAGAACTGGTTCTGGTAATATCCTATGAGAAATATATATAAAGAACAGAGTGAAGCGTATCGTGCTAGTCTTAATGGCGAATCTTATTTTCTCTCATACAAAAACAATGGGAACTTTGAATTAAAATATGTCGAAAACTAAGCATTTGATGCGAAAACGTTATTCATGAAAAGCGTCTTAAAATTTCTTTTTTTACACAAATTCATCAATAAAAATACTAAATGTTATTACTGACCTCTTCGTAACATTGACCGTTTAATTTAATTAATACATTCATTTCCCAGATTTAACAATGTCAATTGCTATTAAGGTTTTGAAAGTTCATTACATTTGGATCAATAAACTACACTAGTGGGCAAAATAAGAGGACGATTTTTATTATTTGAAAATAAAGTTTGACCTTGTTAAGTTGGTTAATGAATCTTTCGATGGGGCCTTAAGCAATGTATATAACATATTTCTACAAAATATATGGACAAACATAACTATATTTAATACATTAGAACAATCTAACAAACAATAACAAAAATTGAACAGTGCAAAATAAGAGAACGATCGCCTCTAAATACAATTTTACAAAGAAATAACATGGAACAATGGTCAATTTTAGGTTTAGAACAATTAATAGTCTCTAGCGTATAAATAAATGAAGATAATATATACTAATTTAGTAATTAACTATAGAAAATCGCAGTGCATGCTGGGGGAAACTTTCACCACACTAGCACCGAATTTGTTCCCTTTCAGCGACTCAATTTAACTTCTTTTTCTTGATTGAAGCCTTATTTACACATCATATTCAGTTCACAGTGCTCTTCGCCGAACATATTTATTCCTTACCAACAAATATAAGCACCATTATAGCTAACTAGTGTCCCGAGCCGTCATTGTAAATGACGGCATATTGGGTTATTAATGACTGGTGCACGTGTGCGATAAATGACGGCAGTAAGTTAGCCCTTCAGGAAAACCCCCGCTGGCTTCCTCNTTTAGAAAGTATCTCCCACTACGGCAAACCATAAATAAGCCAAACAAGATGACAGAAGCGAGCAGTCTTGGTAGTGTTATGGGCAAATGCGCGCTCAAATTACGCGGCAGCAGATGTGTTGAAACCCCAACCGTGGTCATCCGAGAATCCACGAGGCGTGGCCACCTCCTCGCATAAATCGGCCTAATATCGGATCTGCCGCACATAATTCACGCGCGCTCCACTGATAATTTTTAATTGGGAAGGAAGATTTCGATCTCGCAATTGGGCCTGACCAGGAAGCAAAGAGCGTAACGGGAGGACTCACGAAAAATTAGCACCAAAAATTGACGTCATCATCGACGAATCTATGGCTGAACAGCCTAGTAGTATTTTAACTAATTCCACTAGAAATTAGCAAAATTTAACGTTTTAAATAGAGATCGCATATTTATTTACTTCTATTATATATGATTAAATCGTTAATGGATATCTTTTAACGTCACGTACAACCACCTTTGAAAGTGTTGTGATCGCGGCAATTTGTTCCCTTTCGGCGACTCAATTTAACTTCTTTTTCTTGATTGAAGCCTTATTCACACTTCATCTTCAATTCAGAGTGCTCTTCACCGAACATATTTATTTTTTACCAACAAATATAGGCACCATTATAGCCAATTCTGCACGCTAGAGAAACCGCAGTAACAGTAAGCCATTGCTCGAGCTTTCTGTACTTGGCGACAACATTTTACGATTTTTTTACAGTTAAAGTAGCTCGCCAGTCATGAGTGGGAGATTGAATGAAATAAATCGAAAAATTATGGTGATATGTTCAAGAAAACAACTTACGAAGGCCTGAAGTCCCACATTCAAATACTTCGAATCGTCGATGTGATGTAATTTTGCTACGTGCGGTCACAGCTATGTTTCATTTCAGTCCTATTGAGTCCTCCCGTTGCATTATTTGCTTCCTGGGCCTGACTGCAAGGTGCCGCAGACGCATTTTTATATGCTCTCCCAATTTCTCTCATTACTCTTTCCTACATTGTTTAGCTATTTAACTTAATTATTTGCAGTCAGTGATGACTGGCAAACCTGTACATACTTCTGAAACAACTTCTATTCGCAGGAAATTCACAAAAATATTAAGGCTTGAAGTGTAATTACGTAGAGCAACTGTTTATGACATCCTTTGATATTTGCAGTAGAGTAAAACAATTTCTTTCTAGTTTGTGAGACAAACAGTCTCATTTTGTAGAACAGAAGCTTCCCAAATTTGTGGTATGCTCGATTTGTAATGAAATACCAAGTAAACAGCTGATGAAGATGATAATGAAATTTATTTGGTATACGGTCTAAGAGAGATAATCAGAACAGGCAGCGGAGCTGAAGGGTGAGTCGGAACAGCTTGCAGACATGAAATGATGACGACCTGGCAGCAGGGAAGTGATGAAGCACCGGCTGCCATAAAGTAATCTAGCATTGGAAGCAGTGAAGTGACATAGCAATGGCAGCAGTGAATTAATCTAGCATTGGCGGCGGTGAAGTGATCTAAATGATGAAGCGCTGGCCGCTATGAAGTGGTGTAGCATTGAGTATTGGTAGCCGCGAAGTGATACGGCATAGTTAGCCGCAAAGTAATACAGCATTGCAGCCGTGGAATGATCTAGCATCTTCAACAGTGAAATGATGTAGCATTGGCAGGCCTAGAGTGATCTGGCATTGGCAGACCTTGAGTGATCTTGCATTGGCAGGCTTGGAGTGATCTATCATTGGCAGGCTTAGAATGATCTAGCATTGGCAGACCTAGAGTGATCTAACGTTGGCACCTGTGAAGTGATCGAACAATGGCAGCTGTGAAGTGACGTGATACAGGCCACCAAGGAGTAACATAGCTGAGGCAACCGTGAAGTGATATAACATTGTCATCTATTAAATCATGTTATCAATGATGAGGCGATGTAAAATGGTCGTCCACTAAATTATGTCATGTAAGCAACCACGAAGTAATTTAACATAGTAATCTATCAAGTCATGTAATGTAGGCAACCATGATGAGATATACCAGTAACATATACAACATGGACTGATATAAAGCAGGTAACCATGACGTTATGTAGCTTAAGGAACAACCATAATGCCATTCAACTAAGGCAGCCATGGAATGATTCAACTTATACAACTACGAAAGTGATTTAACTTGGGCAATGTTACATAGGCAACCATGTAGTGATATAACGTAGGCAACCACAAAGTAGCGTAGTATTCCTAGGTAGTAATGTGAAATGGCATGGTGCAACTGTAGATGTTCCAGTGATGAAGGGCTGTATCAGCACCAGAAAGTCATTTTAATGTTTTTTAACGGCTATCCTGGTTGATATCATCTCATGGTTGAGTAGGCATTATAGTTCATGGCTACTTTATATAATGGCGAGTGTGACAGAGAAACAATGGGAACTTTAAAGCCAAATATCTGGAAAACTAAGCATTTGCGGGGAAAAAGTTATTCCAGAAACACTTCTTAGAATGCCTTATTTTACCTAAACATGCAAACAAAAATACTAAATGTCCTGACTGACCTCTTCGGAAAATTCACCGACTAAACTTTGTAACCCACGCTTTGTTTAAATGTTATTAACAAGCAAATGTTTCAATCTGAAAAGGCAATTTTTTTTTTTTAGTTTTAGCCTTATTTCATCGGAATCGGAAGTACAACCGATGACGATGCCTATCGTATGCCATCGCCGAGGGGATGTTCAGCAATTTTATCGGACAAGTGCTTCCTCAAAACACCATCGTTGATGGAGAAAATGGCCATCGCCGATTGTTTGATGCAAATTCCATCGGACCATCGCTATCGCCGATGAATTTTTGAGATGTTCCATCGTAAAATCGTCGTTCATCCGATGGCGATGGTCTTCACGCCATCGTATAATCGGTGATTACCATTGTGCCAGCAGACTGTGGTGATAACAAATTTAAAGTTTCCTAAGCGTGCCAAGCTAAGACAAAGTTGGGAACCACAATACCAGCATTGCGCAAGACTAGGGATAACGTTTCTACAGGGAATTTGAGATGTGACGGGTGTTATTTTACGGCATTTGGTTAGGTTAGAACTGTATAACGCCAAACTAAGATGAGTTATCATAGCCTACCTTAGGATTCCGATTGCTACGTTTTATAAGGTGAGAACATTACCTAACCTTCGAATCTCTATGAGTCCCGTTAGTAAAAAGTAGGTGAACGAGAATATCGCTCCAAAATTAAAAGAAATAGGAATATTCTTACAATGGCTTCCAAGCTGTTCAAGTTGCACCCGTATTAAAAAATTTCCCTTGCTTCAATGGGTAAATTATTTTTAAATCAAAAGTATTTTTTCAGTAATATTGTTCATTTTAACTGGAAAATTAGAAATAAAATTATTAGATGAATCGGTATTTTATCAAAATTTTGTGAAGTTTGATTATTTTCAAAAAATACTTGAGTATTAATGAATAATACAACATTTGAAAGGTAACTATTTCAATAATAAAATTCTTGAAGTTTCTGAATCCAACCTGCTTGGAATGGAGTTATGAGATGGTTTGTTAAAGGAAAATTATGATATTGGACAAGTTAGGGATACCCCTTAACAACAATCGCTGCACCGGCTTTTTAATACCTACGGCAAGAACCGGAGCAGCAAAAGCCTGATCTCACAAGACAAGAATTGGCCTATGGGATGGAAGCAGAGCAAGCTAACATTTTAATGGGACTATCTTTAACCGAACTTCTAGCACCCGCCGCAATCCAAGAACACTTGCAGGGCTCGCTTACGGTAAGCCCGCGAGAGAAACGCGTGAAATCTCTCACGAGAGGTTAAAAAATCCGGGGCTAAAAAGCCGTTGGCAGACTAAAAGAAGCCGCTTTGAAAAATTGTACGGGTGGGAAACGCCGTCTTCTCGAGAGATGGAAGTCAAAATGTTTGGATGCTGCCTGGTAGCCCTGGCTACAAACTCGCCATTGGCTATGTACGTTTGTGTACGCGCGTCGGTGTACGTGCGGGCGGCGTTCAAGTTCGTCTGCTGTGCCTGCACTCTGTATCGTAGATTAGGTTAGGTTAGGTAGCGTTAGGTTGGGTAACGTTAGGTAAGGTAACGTTAGGTTAGATTACGTTGGGTAAGGTAAAGTTGGGTTAAGTTAGGTAAGATAAGGTTAGGCTAAATTCGGTTTGGTAGTGCTTCTGGTAATAATTGCGCGGCAAGAAAGTTTACTTGAACGCACGCACAGTGATGAGCGCAAACATAATGGCGAGTTCGTAGCCAGTGCTGCCGGGCAGCGCTATCGTCGTTCACGACGATTGCGCGTTCCAGTAAGCTTTGCTGCGCGCGCCATCACTAAAATAAGCACTACCTAGGCTGACCTACCCTTACCTAACCTGACTTAACCTCCTTACCAAACCTTCCAACCTAACCTAACCAAACCTAACTTAACAAAACCTAACCTATCCAAAACATAACCTTACCTAACCTAACTTAATCAGCGATACAGCGAGCAGCGCGGCGGTGTGTGCAGTGTCGTTCACGACGATTTGTGTGCGTGTTTGCGTACGCAGATCGTGTGCGTGTGAGCGGCGTTCAAGTTGGTGCGCCGCGCTGCTCGCTGTATCGCTGATTAGGTTAGGTTCGGTAACGATTGGTAACGTTAGGTTAGGTAAGGTTAGGTAAGGTTAGAAAGGTTAGGTTGGGTTAAGTTGGGTTAGGTTGGGTTAAGTTGGGTTAAGTTGGGTTAGGTTAGTTTGGGTTAGGTTAGGTTGGGTTAGGTTAGAAGGTTAGGTAAGGCAGTTTGGGTAGGTTAGGTTAGCCTAGGTAGTGTTTATTTTAGAGGCGGCGCGCGCAGCAAAGCTTTCTTGAACGCGCAATCGTCATGAACTACGATGGTGCTTCCTGGGACTAAGCTCCCCCCACCCCCGCCCTCTCTGTCTCGGTGACGGTACTGTCTGGCAGAATAACGGGCATATTTTGAGGGATACATTGGTGCTCTTCGGTATGGGTATACTGGTAGCAGATAGTGTTCTTCCATACAACTTTTTTAGAATTTTCTCATTAATAAATATGAAACGTAGGGCACACATTTTTGACCTGTTTTATTGAATCTCAGCAAGTATTGTTTTGAGGTCAAGGTAATAGCGTTGCTTAATTAAGGCGCACTAATGGTAGAAACAGACCCGAATATTTTGACCCACCACAGAAAAATCGGTCCAATGAACTATATCGCTCTGGGAAGCAAAATAGCAGCAATACCTGATGATTTTAAACCTAATTTTTTCAATTACAAATAGTTCATGTATACTTAAGTAACTACAGATACAACTAGACCACTCTGAGAGCGCATACCTCCGCCAAGTGAGCCAACGGTAGTAAAAATTCAAATTGGCTCTGAAACCATAATTTTCTTTGCATAAACTTCAAAATCTAATCATTTGTGCCTTTTTAT
>LQNS02277813.1:7210039-7224648 GCA_001587735.2 Parhyale hawaiensis | reverse complement strand
CATCAAATACTTTGGCGTACTTCACTGCCATATTTCCTTGGCCCTGCACTGTAGGCCTAATGGTCTCACTGTCACTTGCTCAGCAGGAGCGTCTCTAGACACCACACGTCTGCGCTCGACGTTAGTCAGTTAGTTAGTGTTACGTGTGTACAAGATCTTTTACAACGGAGAGGCAGTGCCAGTGACTTCAGCCGCATGGCCAATCAAAATTTCTAATCTTTAAATATTTTACATTAAAACAGTTTGTAAATTTGTTGGCCGTATCGTAAAAAACCACTTCAACTTATGACTGCACAAAAATTTAATTATTTTGAATTTACAGGAATATATATCTATATTTTTCCCAATTAGATTTTGAATATGATAAAACTATCTTTGATTTTAATGTCAACAGTATGATATTATTAAAAAAAGTTTAACACCGTTACAAAAAAATAATAATATTGATTGGGTGACTATTTCAAAATTCAATAATCGACATAGCTTCTTACTTCTTTCGTAGTCAAAGTTTCCTTATATTAGATTCACAGATTTATTTAACATAAGCGTATTTATTCCCATAATATTACAGAAAAGACATTGATAAATCAAATTGCATCGGTCCTCTGCTGAATGTTCTAGCCTACCAAAATTACACTTTAGCAAAGCTTTGTCGGGTATGGTACTTTTGCCAGTGGCATAGCTTTGCTAGAGTATGTAATTTGGCTGGCAAGAACATTCAGCAGAGGACCGATGCAATGTGATTTATCAATGTCTTTCCTGTAATATTTTGGGAATAAATACGCTTATGTTAAATAAATTTGTGAATCTAAGATAAGGAAAGTGTTACTAAGAGAGAAGTAAGAAGCTATGTCGATTATTAGATTTACAATTTAATAAAGAAGTCAGCCAATTTATTGCACTCTTTCACAAACGGCTTCAAACTTTTTTTCAGCAATATTATACTGATGAAATTCAAGCCAATAATAATTTTGTTATTTTCAAATTCTAACTGAAAAAATTTAAACATATATATTTCGCAAAATTTGAAATAATTGAAATATTTGTACAGTCATGAGCTGAATTAGTTTTATAAGATATGGCCACCAAATTTATTGATTGAGGTGTATTAACGTATTTAAAAATTAACATTTTTATTTGCCCTGTGGCTTGATCTACTTGCTCTGCCACTCGAAATCAAGAATGAGACACGGAATGAGGATGTTGTAGTCATTAGAACAGCACGTTTCTGCTAGGATACTCACTTTCTGGCGCAGAAACGTAATTCTTCGACTCCAGCGTTGCCAGACGTGAGAAAGCGATGTCAGGCGGATGAACGCGTTCTCCGGGACCGTCCGTCAATCCTATCAATATATTAGACATTTACCTGCATATGCAGTCTAAAATATGTTTAAAAAGGTAATTTTCTACTAGGGGTCACAACTCGATATTGGAAAAAATTTTGTATACTCAGGTAGGATGAAGCATTCTAAGACATTTTTCATGAATGACGTTGTCGTCACATATGCTTAGTGTTTGAGATATTTGACTTTGATGTTCCCATTGTTTTCCAACGGGGAAAAATAATCGACGACCCTATGGGAACGTAAACTGCCCTAAACTAACCTAACCAAACCAAATCTTATATTAGGATATTTAAATGCTGCGCTTGACAGATGTGAATAATAAGCATGAAATGACTTCACGAATCAATTATTGACCTAATTACTATTGACATGTTGTGTATAAGCAAATTAATTAATAATGACAGTGACTGGAATTTTGAGTGAATAGTTAATATAGGTAATTAATGAACATCAAAGTGCATGAAGTGGAGCACAGCAGTATCAGCATCCAACATACATGAGGTGAGCCACGCCTCTAACCTATCCTATCTTGTGTGCAAAAAAAAAATTGTGAGTGCAAGGGAAAGTAAACACATGATATAAACAAAGATATATTCTGATGTTCTTTAATAGATTGGGCGCGCCATGAGATGAGGCAAAATATTAGCCACTTAGTTGTATCATTGAAAGGCGCGCCTGTTTAAACCAAACATATAGCGTAGTGGGAAACGAATATTGCGCGTCTGGCCCGGGCATAACGACATGTATATGATACATTCGTTAGGCCCGTGTCACACGGTTAGGCAACTTGGGAGAAAACCCACAGATTGAGCATATTTTTGCGGGCGAATCATGAGGCCATTTATCGTCAGCGTCAAACTTGATAATTACAATGTGACATGTAAATCTCGAAAATCTTATTGTTTAATACCGTCAGAAGTTGAACTGTGACTCTTCCAATTCTCGATCGCATTGCATGACTGCGTTCGAGAACTGGAGCCGGTCAACATTCGTCGTACGATAACAACACGTGTATGCACGAACATTGGTTATGTAGAAAATTACCTTTTTACATTTAGCTGCTTGGCAACATGTCCAGACATGATGGACATGTTCAAATCACTAACAGTAACGAACTAGAACGACTCCCTTATGTACTAAGCATTCTACGAGTCCTACGACTTATTTTTAAGGAACTAAACACAATAGAAAACTTACAGGTCACTATTCAAAGTGTTCCTTAAGGCAAGTGGCGCATGCGCGCTCCGTACACTTGAGCGCACGTCAAACGGGCGAAGACGATGCATTACTCAGGTATTGGATATGGTACACTTGCGCGCACGTCAGAAGGGCGAAGACGTCAAATGGCGAAGATGATGCATCACACAGGTATTGGATATGGTACACTTGAGCGCACGTCAAACGGGCGAAGACGATGCATTACTCAGGTATTGGATATGGTACACTTGCGCGCACGTCAGAAGTGTGAAGACGTCATGGTGCACGTCATTTAAGTATATCTTTACGTCACTGTTGATGTCACTATCGGGATAAGCACATTGGTTGAGTCATGCGCACCCCCGAGGGCACGGGTGCGCGTTCGGACTGAACTGAACTCTCGAGAACAGTGCTCCCACTGAGGTTTTTAGAAATTCCCAAGATCCTGCCCCAAAATTTCCCAAGATTAAAGAAAAAATTCCAAGGTCTTCTATAAGTACAAAATATCGAAGAAATATGATACTGACGTTGTTTCAATCATGAATTTCCTTTTCATCAATGTCTACAAATACAGCGACAGTGTTGTTGACCTCTTTCTTAAACTATCCAGCAGCGCATAAACTACCTCTTCTTTATCATGGTTAAAATAACGCACCACTTCTCCCAAAATTTGAGTTACTGAAAATTTCTGCTGCTAACAAATACTATTTAGAAATAACTTTTCCTAAAATGTAATTTCATTTTGAATAACATGAGCAATTTTAGTTTGTTTCATTGCTACAGACTTACAGTTGGCGATCTCACTGTCAGGGAAGGCTATTTTACACATGATGCCAAAGTGGTTAGCAGGGGAAGAACGTATATTATGTTCGGCGAAGAATCCAACAATAATCAATTTACTCCTTGCTACTTGTTCTGAGCGCCCGGGTTGCTTTTTATCAAGAAACTGAGTGATATCCACAGATGATTGAGCGCTTTGAAAGTTTGTTTTATGGTTTACAGATTCTGTGTGATTCAGCAGTGCCGACTGGTTCACATTTTTTGTTTATGTGAACATGCAGTCCTTACAATAACGGCCCCTTTATATTATTTGTCCTGTTCAATCCAGTTTGCAGATTCACGATCAATTAGCCACTCAGCTTTAATTGTTTTGTTGTACGACTTAGTTTTCTTTTTCGGAGGCGATTTTATTATAAAGGGCAAATGAAGATGGATTCAGTTCACTTAAATATGTTTACCACAGCGCTTAGTGCCAGGCCGCCAGCACACAACACGGCGGAAGCGATCGAATAACTGGCGCGCAAAGTGTTACTGTTACCTGCTAATAGCCCTACAAAAAGGTAACGCAACAAACGAGAACTGTACGATGAACGAAGCAAGAGCTGCACAGTGGCTTCTCCCCCGAAATAGTTTTTACGTACTTATTATCAACTTTTATACCGAGTATTTGCATGATTTTAGATGAACAGCTCTCATCATGCTGAGAAATGTTGATATTTTGATCCGATCAATTAATGTTTGGCTGCATAGAGCAACCACTCACAGTCCTAAATGCTTGAGCGGGCGAGCCAAACCTTGGCTGAACGTAAACAGATCGAGTGAGGTACTCGCATCACACTCCCTTGCCAGATGTAATGCGGTCGTGTGTACTGTCTGCGCTCAGCGAATGTGCCTCTAGGTATACATGCTCTGCCATAAGCCTTGATTTTCGCTGTGATGAAGCGTCACAGTTCGTAGAGGTTTTAAAGGCTCACGATAAGAAATAAATGCACGTGTATTTTTTACGGTGTAAAAATCACAAGATTTCGGCAAGTTTGGAAGAAAATTCCCAAGATCTCAAGCTCATCGTCGAAATCCCAAGATCTTGGGAAAAATCCCAATCAGTGGGAGCCTAGGCGCTGCCCCTGAGAATTTGACGAAATCCCAAGCTTCACCTCCGAAAAATCCCAAGATTGTAAAAAAAATTCCAAGGTCTTATTTATTGGTTATTTATGTACTTAATATTTTAAAAAATGTCTGATTTATTGTCCATATATGTGTATAAAAACATAGCTTTTTGGTTTCTTACTGTTTATTCTCTCTTTTTACTTCATATATTCTGCGTGCAGCGGTTTGCAAATCAAGAATTGGAAGTTTTGGTAGTTCTCATGTTGTGCAAGTTTGAGCTGTTACATATTGTTTTGCAACATTGAAAGTAACATTTTTCACAACTTCTACTTAAAGGGTATTCTAGTTTTGTTTTATCACTGTTGATGTGAGAACAAATTCTTGTAACACATGTAAAAGAATGCGGTAAACAATATAGAGAGTCTACACAAGAGTTGAAAAAAAAGATAAATTTACTTGTGCCAAAACCATCTTTGAAGTTTATGTTTCTTTTGCCGTACCACTACTCTGGGATATTTTCGATTTCAATAGTAAGGATGAGGGGATGACCGTTTTACACAAAGCCCCAATATCGTAAGCATTAAAAAAAAGGAATTTTACGTCCAGTATATACCGTAGTCCTCTGATAGCTAAATCTCGTTTTACTGTTTGTTTGATTTCATAAGTTCTTGCCGTGCTAAAACTGAGTTATGTTAACACGGTTGAACGTTTGAAGTTATCTTTTACAGTAGGTCTATGTCGAACAGATTTAATTGTTTGTCATGAGAGCAGATCGGTTAACGTCCTTCTGCGTGAAGCGACAGCAGTAGTAAGATAGTAGTAGTAGTAGTAACTTCCACATTTGATTTGTAAATTAGCCAATCTCTTAATTCTCAATGATTCGCTGTTAAAATTTTGATTATACCTTTTTTTCTTTGACGGTGTTGACCTCGTTGCTGGAGGGTTTTACTTAGAATCACAATAAGATCAACTTACACAAAGTTGCATAGCCTCAAATACTAAAACTGATTATGCATCGTTATGCAAGTAATCACTCAGAGATATAATTAGCAACTGAAGAGTGCAGGCCGGAAGACTGTCATTGACAGCGATAAGAGAAGGCCCGGCACCTGAGAGCACACAAGAATTGAACGAGTTTCACACAAATTGTACGCATTTTACGTTTGTTATGGGAGCTGCAATTTTTTCAGGAAAAATTCCTCAATATTCTTTGTTGGCAGAAATGGCAACGAGCGAAATTTATAGCTACTAGCTGGACCCGTGAAACTTTCACGGCTTTGCAAGGCCTTTCAGACAGACCTGTGAAACTACTTTCACGGCTTTGCAAGGCTTTTTAGTCAGACCCGTGAAACTTTCACGGCTTTGCAAGGCCTTTCAGACAGACCCGTGAAACTTTCATCACTGGGACTTGATGTGTGATATATTATGTCCATCCTCTTGGTTGATAATATCCATAATTTCCTGCAGTGGAGTAGCCAGGAGAGGATCGTGGGGAGACACTCCCTCCTTAAAAAGTTACACTCGCCCTTCACTGGAAATGAGGCCTTGGAAAAAATGTACTGCTTAGGGCCTAGCTTTTGTGTCTCGCTCCCCCCCCCCCTTGAATTTTGCTTGCACTCCTAGTGCCCACCCCTACATGGAAATTTTCCAGGTCCTAATCCGTTCATCCTGAAGGGCCCAGGGGCATAAAAATTATCAAAAAGACCTTCCCCAGCTGCACAGAACTGTTGATCTCCGCGTATAATTGGATCCGTGGAATATTTATATAAGTTAGCAGCACCAATGAAACGTTCACGCTCTGGCTTAAGGCGCTTCAGATAGGTCAGTAAAACCTTCGCATTGTACCATGGCTATTGCCCGTCAACATCACAAACAACACCGAGATTCGATGTATGATATCTTATACAACCAGCCTTTTTGCTGATAATTACTGAAGCTGCCCATGTCTAAGTGGCCGGGGGATTATATTTATAAGTCCCCCTGTCTAACTGTACCCGTGGAATTCCTTTGGCAGTAAACCACGGTACAATTTCCCCAAGATTTATTCCTAAAACTTCCAAGCGTATAAACAATTAAAAAGACCTGGCCTGTGGCCGAGAGATTAGTCACCAGCCGAATCACAGATACGCCAGCTTCCTGAACTCAATAAAGCGCAAAACTAAGAAGAATGAAGGACGAAAATCGCCAATATATTTGCCTCTCGCGTTAGCTGTAGCACAGATACCGGATTTTGCATGTAAGGCCAAAAGCGAGTTGAACATTGAATTCAGGCGCAACACACGAAGGAACGAACGAAGGAACAACGCTATTAATCTAATACTAAGAATGACCATCGTGTGTTTATATATTTATATGTTTGGTGTCACGCTCTTAACGAAATAGATAGGCGGAGTTTAGCCCAGGTTGGAGGCTCTGGTTGTCCTCTCAAGCTCCATTGAAAGTGATGGGCAGAAAATAGGCCGGGTTGCAGAAGATGGCAAACGTATCTTGAGCAGGGATAGTTGAAATTCCAACAATGACGTCATCATGTATATAAGGCATATGAGGCCAAACATATTGCATGATCTTATAATCTTAATGTATGTGATTACTTACGCTAGTTTTTTCAACTTTTCCATGTTTTTGCACGCCTGCGCTTCAAACACTTTTTATTACATAGCTTACATACAAACCTAGTAGTCGCCCATATCGGGATCAGAGATGATAAACCTAACCGTAGAACATCAGATAACGTTGATGAAGGATCACTGCTCCGCGTCCATATCGTTAACAAATTCAGAGGTGATCACTTAGGCATAGACTCCGTAGAAAAGGAACTGATCAACGTAGACTGAATCACTGCTCCGCGTCCATATCGCTAACAAAATCAGAGGTGATCACTTAGGCATAGACTACATAGAAAAGGAACTGATCAACGAAGACTGAATCACTGCTCGGGGTCCATATCGCTAACAAAATCAGAGGTGATTACTGAGGCACCGAATACGTATACTAGGGCACTAATAACGCAGAATACTACTGGGAGTTGCCTGCACGTTAACCCGACATGGCTAACGCCTCGCAGTCTGCTAGACATCGAGTCTAACTGACGGGAGCCTCATGGCTACCCGCACAATCTAGGCACCGGGGCTGAGACTGCCTTCCCTCCTTTTTCTCGCTCTATTTACGCGCGGAGACCCTCTAATATCCTAAACTCTTCCGCGCAGGAAAGCACCATTGTTTTTTACCTATAGCGCAGTTCCTTTTGACGTCATATACGATGACGTAATCAGTTTAAGGAGTTCCTGACTTACTAGGGCTGAACCAGGAAGAAAGAATGCAACGGGAGGACTCAATAGGACTGAAATAAAACTTAGCCGTGACCGCACGTAGCAAATTTACATCACATCGACGAGTTGAAGTATTTGAGTGTAGGACCTCAGGCATTCGTGGGTTGTTTTCTTGAACATATCACCATATTTCTTTATTTACTTCGTTTTTCACTCTTTCCCTCATGACTAGCCAGCTACTTGAGCTGTAAAATGTCGCCAAGTACAGAAAGTTCGAGCAATAGGCTAACTGTTACTGTGGTTTCTCTCACGTAAAAAATTCGCTGCTTATTTGTGTAGCTGCGAAGGGCAGTTGCAGACGTTCAGTGGAAGACGCAAAGCACTGCACTGCGAGCATGCAACTGTTTGCTCAGTCTCACGCGGCTATATAATATTATTTTATGTTCCCGCAATAGAATTAAATACCAATCACATTCTCCCTAATTACCGTGACGACACTTACGACAGCAACATATATCCATATAACTTTTACTACTGCATGCTTTTCATCTAAATAAACTCGTTTCGAAAAAGAATGTCCTCTAGAATAGAAGTATCTGGCCAATTTTAAAGAGGGGGGCGCAGGGATGTGTAACAGAAAAAGCAGGTAAGAGCATCCAGTCATTATACGCACTCGCTCAGGTGCACGGGGTCCAGCTATTGGTGCAATCGTGCCCGAGGCGTAGTGATTTTTTTCCTGAACCTTTCAGCAAGTACAGTCTCACGGCAATCAATGGCGTGGCAGGTCACCGGCCACAGTGGGAGGGGTGAAGGGTGATGGTTTGTGATGGTGTTGCACTCAGAAGCATACCTTGGAAAAACTATGTAAATTCACAATTTACGTGCTCTGAAGTTTATTTTAATAATTAATAGGCAACAATTAAGGTGTGTGATGTACTTGAACTGCGTTTAAATGTAAGCAACATGTGAAAATTGCTCGTGTGTTAGCAGTTCATATTGTGTCTCTGTGTATTTTATGTATATGTTATAGGGAGTAAATGTCACCAAGCATTGCACGCAATGCCTAGCCAATAAGTGAATTGAATCACTCATACATTAAATGGATAGGCTTGTTTTAAGCTATGTTACACTAGGCCAGGCTCTATTAGTTCAATGGTGAGTAATGTTAAAGAGATGCGTGCATAACTATAGAAGTTTACAACGTTTTCTTTCTGAAGTATTACATAGGTTAATTATGTTCTCAGTTCCGTAATCTCTAACTCGACATAACTCAGGCTAGCCGTACCTAATCTAACCTAGGCTATCGCTATCCTTGCTCAACCCTAATTAACATGGCATAACCTAACCCATCTAAGCTAAATATATCTGACTTAAATTTACCCTTTTCTGAAACTGCTGATTCATCTCACTTATTGCCGAAGCAGTACGCTGGGTTCAGATTGTTCGTTGTAACACACACACACATACCTACATTATTTGTAGACACTGGTCAGTTGATACATGAAGTTGGTGGCACATTACGCTTACTACGAATTACGTTTAAAAGAATTTTATGGCACTTTACGTTCAAATAATTCACAAAAATCATTCTATATATTCTCATACCCTTGACAGTGCAGTTACATTGTACTCACATTGTTCAGATGTACTATAAAGCAATGAATGGTTTCGATGTATGATGAGCGCCCTGCAACTTAACTTAAAGTGCGTTCGAGAAGGGCATAAACTCAATGTGCTGAGCTTAAATCAAGCGGGACTATGGACGTGTTCGATTTAGAACCTAAAAGTCGAGCTAAGTCAAGCCCACTTGACTTAACTTGTCCGGAACTGTTGACAGGAACACGAACTTTAGTTTCGTCGTTTGCATGGTGTTTTAGGTGTTTGATGCCACCAAAAATGATGAATGATCTACGCTGGATTGCCTAGTAGTTCTAACATTTTGAATATTTGGTAGTGAGTCATAGTGCGACCTTCAAATTCTTTACTTCGTAATAGTGTAGGTGTAAAGTAAGTCCATAGTTAAGGGCCGAAAAAAACAGCATTTTTCTCTAACCTAGTTTTTCCGCGAGCGGTAATTTGTTGCCAATCTACAGTCTTAACTGAACAATGGATAGAGACACTATGCGCGTACGCATCACGTACACACAGACTAGTGTACATATAACGTACGCATGCACTTTTCACACGCATTTTAATTCTTAAACTAAGTTCAAGTACCTAACATACCTTTATTGATATCCATTGATAATCAATGGACATCAATAAAGGTATGATAGGGCGTGTTCAGTTGGGATCTGAAAGTCGATCAAAGCCAAACCTACTTGACTTAACTTGTCCGAAACTGCAGACAGGTGTCCCGAATTTGTCCCGTTTATTGAAGTTTCATTCGATGAGTAAAAATTTATCACGTGTGAGGCTTCTAAAAACTCATTGCTTTGTAACATTGAGATTTCAGTCAGTTCAACATAAGCGAGTCGCTTCTAACACCTAAAACACGATTCAAAACGATGAAGCTAAAGTTCCTGCCAACAGTTCCGGACAAGTTAAGTCAAATGGGCTTGGCTTTAGTTCGTTTTTTAGGTCCCAGTTCAACCACGCCCTTAGTCCCGCTTGATTTAAGCTAAGCACATTGAGTTCGTGTCTTGATCGAACGCGCTTTATGTTGAGTTGCAGGGCATTCATCATACATCGAAACCATTCATTTCTTTATAGTACATCTGAATAGTGTGAGTACAATGTAAGTGCATCGTCGAGTGTATGAGAACATATAGAACGCTTTTTGTAAATGATTTGAACGCACAGTGCCTTAACATTCTTTAAACTGCAATTCGTAGTAAGCAGAATGTGCCACGAATTTCCTGTATCAACTGACCAATGTCTGCAAACAATGTGTGTGTATGTTACAACGAACAAGCCGATCCCAGCGCACTACTTCTGTAATAAGTGAGATGAATCAGCTGTTTCATAAACGGGTTGATTCAAGTCAGATATGTTTTGGTTAGATATGGTAGGTTATGCCATGGTAATAAGGGTTCAGCAAACATTAAGTTAACCTAGGCTAGATTAGGCACCGCTACGCTGAGTTATGTCCAGTTAGAGAATAAAAAACTGAGAACATAACCTATGTAATACTTCAGAAGGTACTCGTCCTAAACTTTTATAGTTATGCACGCATCTCTTATGTTACTGTTCATTGAACATAACATAGTGAAACATAGCTCAAAAAAAGCCCATCCATTTAATGTATGAGTGATTCAATTCACTTATTGGCTAGGCTTTGTGCGGAATGCTTGGGGAAATTTATTCCCTATAACATGTCCACAGAATACTAAGAGACTCAATATAAACTGCTAACACACTGTAATGGTCCGGACCTTCTATAAGGCCCGAGTCTTCTTTTTCTCAAACCTCTCTTGCCGGAGTTTTTTCAGCTGCTTGAATTGGCAACATTCCTTTCTTTCTGGACCGCTGTTCAAGTTACTTTTCGCTGCCGTTGTTCCATGTGGTTGCAATTTGCGCTTTTTCTGATATTCGTATTTACCTCCTAACCGACGTTGGTGCACAAGTTCAGGCTTTGGAACTGAGCGGACTTTGCTGCTCTTCCCCTATCCAGTTTTGTTTTTTTTTTTTTTCATTAGCTTCAATTTGGGGACATGTTATTGTCAGTTCCGTGTGTCCAGTGGCTGGTAGTACGAGGGCTATAAGGTTAAATTTTCTGTGGGTTGCCCTGCTTCTTTCTGGGACTTCATGATTACGTGTGGAGTAGGATTCCGTATAAGATAAGAGGTGCGACTACGAAAGTTGGACAGTGATATAATAATGCAATAATTTGTGATTTAACTTTAAGGAATATACCAGAGTTGACTCTCGGTTTGTCCTGCCGTATTACTTTAGCCAGTAGCTGGGCCTGCAGGACGCCTGTCATTCGTGCCCACCTTCTTTCCTTCCGGTTTAGTACTTTTGTACTTTTACTGATGTTACTTTCTTCTGTCATTTTTTCCCCGAGTTGCTGTTCCCATGCGCGTTGGTCCTGTGTGGGAGCACCTCGGTACGTACGTGGTTTCCCCGTTTCTGTTGTTATTCTGACTCCTTGTTTCTCCCCGTTGGATCACCTTAACTGTGGAGACGGAGGCTTGAATTATTTAATAATATAGCCAATCTCATTTTTAACGTAGGAATTCAATAGGCTGCGAGGCACTCGGTATGTCGTTCCCTGGGGACTCCGCTGGACGCTAACAGTTTTGCCTCAACTGCTTTTTTTACTCACCTAAGTTCGTCCGTTGCATTGCACTTTCATGGGATTCAAGGGTCATAGCGTGCTAATTATTAAAGAAAAGATTCACTAGCACATTGAAGTTAGGTTCAGCAACTATTTTGAGTTGAGTGACTTTTACTATTCGTTTCCTCTTGTCTGCTTACAGGTGGGAGGGAAGAAGCATACCATCGTAAGTACTTATCTTCTGTATTTTGTGGACCTCGAGATTCCTTCTGTGATTTACAGCTTGAGTGCTGCTACATTGAGGAGCGACGTTGAACAAATTGTCCTATGATACTCTCCAACTGCGACCAGGTTTACTGCTGGGGAACCTAACTCACATCTCCCATTTCATCGCTGGGGATGTGCTCGTCAGCGACTCACTTGTAATGTACGATCTAGGGTCCTGTAGAGTGGTCTGGCTCCACCTTATACCGAACTCGTCTGTTGATGGCCGCTGCACTTTGTACGGGGAATTATGGAGATTGTTATTTCGAGATTATTATTGTAATTTAGATGTCGTGTGTTCACCTTTACTATATGTGTGAGAAAGAGTAAATAAGGTCTTTTGCACGACTGATCAGTTGGAAGCGTATGTGTAGTTTAATATCGAAACAATCTACTTAACCTTAATCATATGCTTACCTCGGTTGTGTAAAACTCGATGGAAACCACTGGTTAAAACAATTAAAACGATGGTGCAACTCCGCAATAAATCANACTACGACCGTAGCCGGCTACTCACCACCGGAATCACAGACCGGACCAAACCTCTCGACAACCTGCACCAGCAACAACTCCCCCCGGCACGAACCTGCACCCTCAACACCTCGCAAAATATGGCAACACCAACAACCATCAAACCACAGTATGTACTGGTGTTTGATTCAAAATCGATTGAAGCTCTAAACATAATTAACTTTGTTTTCCGTTCTCCTCGAGTGGGGCTAGCCAACGGTCAGACCGGGACACAGCGATATAGCTATTTAGGTTTAAACATAGAAGTGCTGCTCCTTCCCGCTACAACACGAGCAATTTTCACATGCTGCTCACAAATAAACGAAGTTCAAGTACGTACATCACACACCTTAATTGATGATGCCTATTAATTATCAGAATAAACTTCACGGCACGTAAATTGTGAATTTACACAGTTTTTCGAGGTACGTATCTGATTGCAACACCATCACCCTTCGCCCCTCCCACTGTGGCCCGTGACCTGACACGCCATTGGCTGCCCTGAGACTGTACCTGCTGAAAGGTTCAGAAAAAAATTTGCCCCCGGGCACTGCCAGTTCAGACATTGACAAGTCTAGCACATGCTCAGTTGCATGCGGCGTTGCCAGATTTTTCGGCCATTTGGCCAACCAAAATTAAGAAATTTTTTTAGCCTTTAATCAATATACAATATAATTTTAGTTGCTGTTTCAAGAAAAAAAAAGAGTGTAATTTATAAATTAGATTAATTTTATTTCATCAAAAAATATATTCAGAAACGAATAAAAATACACAAAAAATTATAGAAAAATGATTATTTATGACAGTCAATATTGAAAATTGATTTTGTTGCAGAAGTTTATAGCACTTTTCGGAAATTAAAAATTAAATAATCTTTGGGTAACTAGTATAATATTACCCTGTAGATGTCGAATAAACTCACACATCTGGAATGCAGTGCACTTTTCTGCTATTTTTAGGGGACTGCAACGCGTTCGGACTAGTGGAGAACAGAATGCGTTGAAATGAATAACGTTTGAACTCGCCCTTATTCTGTTTCTATTCTCAGGTTGGATTCGTTACGATTCCATTTCCATTCGATGAAACTTGAATTAAACATTCGGAATCCAGTGCAGAGGTTGCGTCAGTGCCATACGGGATCTGGACTTCGGAATTTTCACATTTAATACATACTTCATTCCATACATTACTTCTAAGTTATTGAAATTTGGCAATCAAACAGGGTTGTAGTTTTTTCTCTCGAAGTCCATAATTTACTTTTTCTATTTTTATACCATCGTTCCTGCGGAGCAACCATTGTCAGTGAATTAGTTATGCCTATACTTTCAATGCAGTGGAAACAATTTCATAACCAGGGAACGTGCCAGGGTAAGCGTGCTCACGCAACCGACCAACAGCCAGCTAGCCCAGGAAGCAGAGAGTTTTAAGCTGACATATCTTTCGTAGTCCGCCTGTCAGGCATCTGCTAGTGCGGCACTACTACAGCTTGAAGACGAAATATAGCCAGCATATCGATCCACGCAGCTGCGGGAAGTGCTATTCTCAGCCGCGGTGAACAGAGAGAGTAATAAGCTACATTTGGTTTGGGGACGGGTGTAACACTTCATTTCCAGTGGGGGCGACTGGAGGGAGCGCAAGACTATTGTCCCATACTCCCCCGTACCTACGCTAGTAGTTAATGAAGCCCCCTATCTCTCCTGTAGCTAAGCTCCCTATCTCCACTGTAGCTAAGCCCCCTATCTCCACTGTAGCTAAGCCCCCTATCTCCACTGTAGCTAAACCCCCTATCTCCACTGTAGCTAAACCCCCTATCTCTCCTGTAGCTAAGCCCCCTATCTCTCCTGTAGCTAAGCTCCCTATCTCTCCTGTAGCTAAGCCCCCTATCTCCACTGTAGCTAAGCCCCCTATCTCTCCTGT
>LQNS02277813.1:7074998-7088257 GCA_001587735.2 Parhyale hawaiensis | reverse complement strand
GTTAGCCTAGGTGGTGTTTATTTTAGTGGTGGCGCGTGCAGGAAAGCTTACTTGAACGCAAAATCGTCCTGAACGGCGATAGTGCATCTGGGTCGGGCTTCACAAGCTTGTATCCACTCTTGGCCCAAGTTCTTGACTTTCCTACCCTACTGGAGAGTCATCGACTTCTTTTCGATGTCTGTCGGCACGGTATCTCATAAAAACTGATAACAGCCAGAAAGTTTCTGATTGCGTAGGTCAAGACAGTCTCCCCGATAACAACCGCCTACGCTACTTACAGGTGCTGCATCATGAAGTCGGTCTCTTCGTGGTCGACCTTATCTCCCCAGAAGACGTCGAGCAGCAGCAGGTTGATGGTGTTCGTCACTTGCGCAAGCTTGGGCAAGAAGCCCTTCAGATTTCGGAGAGATTCTCCTATTGACGACATGACGGTCGCCTCGGACGGTCTATTGCGGCCTCTTACAATCATTGAGGTTGAATGCCAGACATCGTCATTGGTAGCAATCAGCCACGGGACGCCGTCAGGGAAAGAGGAGTCGAGAGTGTAGACGGAAGATCCCGAGCGGACGGGGTCGGAACCTGCGGTAAATCTGCGGGAGCTCTCCGTTGTCTCGGGTTGTGGCGCCTGCTTCTTTGGTTTATGGGATGCAACATCTTTTTCTGTCATTTGGGTCCCCTCGTCTGTCTGGTGCTGAAAATAAAAGCAGTGCTTTATGATGCATGTCGTCTTCGTCTACGATCTGTGAAGCATAAATGTACACCAAAGGAACGTTAAAAAACTGAGCTTTTTGGTACTCCTCCTTCTAGTCAACGGCCCGAAGAACGCAAAAAACAGCGGAGTAAAAAACAACAAAAAAGAGTTTATTGGTGCTTCTCATCCTTGTAAAAGATCCGAAAAACATAAAAGTACAGCACCAGAACTGTAACACAAGGCTTAAAAATGATGTTCTTGTCAACAGTTCGAGGTACATAGAAATGCAATACGAGCTCGTAGTCCGCGTTATTTTGGAGGCTGGCCGTCACTCTGATGAGGAACATCTACTGTAACCCTAATTTGGCTAGGTTTTCGTTGCAATTGGTCGCAAGTGTTGGTCACCAAACGTCTGCTGCCAATGAAAACGGGGTTTTGAGACATTGTGTGGAACTCATATTATGCCGGAGCTTCACTGTACATTCGGAAAAACAAAGTGAGCCAGGATGAGCAGCAGGCATGTCGTTTATTCTGCCGTACCTATGCAACGGAGCTGAAGCCTATTTCACGACGACGAGTGAGGTGCATGTTCATCCTTGCCTGCTAACGTAAGTTTGTATCGCAAATTTAACACAAGTTTGAATCCCCCTCTTCACATCGAGTTATCATTTTTTTTTGGAGGGGGTGTTAAGAACATACTAAAGTGTTCTCGAGGTACCAACCATAGAAATGGTTGGGAGCCACACTGACAGCTCTAGTTCATGAAAAATAATGATTCAGTTTCCATTTCGTATAGAACAAGAAGCTTCTTCTTTCAGGCCCTGTGATTTCGCAACGATTATTCTTTCTCCTATTGCATGCATATGGGAGAAACAACCCTTGTATTTAGTAAGGTACTTCAGACACTCAGACACGAAGAACAATCATGATAATAGCGTGTATCTCATTTGAATGCAGAGCTCATCATATTATTATTATGAAAGAGGAAAGCATGCTGGGATGGTCCATCGCCTTGATACTAACATGGGCAAAAAATCAGCAGTGGACATGCAGATATAAAATTTTGGAATGAGTTTACATGTGATTGATATACCACAAGTAATTAAATTAACCTCAAAAAGTGATGCCTGCTTTAAAGAGTTTTCAAAGCTTAGATGTGAGTAAGATGCGCTCAGGTCATGATAGCGTAGGTTCAGGTTATGAAAGGTTAAGGTTATGATCGGTTAAGCTTAGAACAGGTTAGGTGGTGACAGCTAAATGTGATACGATAGACTAAGCTTATGATAGATTAAGGGTATAATAGGCTGATGGTTACCTACGCAGTGGGACTGTAAGGTCTCAAAATCGAAAGAGAATGTCATCACTTTCGTCTCAGCGTGCTTTTAGTTCTGCTAGTGACTCTCTCGCTAGCATTAAACTCTATAGGTTTCATTCGAGTTTACTTAAGTAAGTTTCATCTGTTCCGAAGTTGCTGGGAGTGTTTCATTCACTGGAACTAAGTCTGCGTTATATTTCATTCAGTTGTAATGAGTGCATTTTGCTTTCTCTGCAACTGACCCTACTATTACACTCATGAACTCAAAGTAAGCCTTACCTTTATTTCAGTAAGCCAGCTCCACAGCTCCCCCATGTGTCTCTCTAGGGCTTCCACCGAAGGTTTCTTTACCGGTTCTTCCTTTTTCACGTCGGCGAGAACAGTTACGAGAAGTTCTTTATCAGCGGGCTGACTTTTGGAACTCTGAGCCAGAACTCGCTGTGAATTTTTGATCGTATTCTTCTCGTCTTGCAAAGCCTTCTTATAGCTCTCCATCTCTGATTGGACGAGCTCGAGGAATCCCGTACCTTTCTCATGAGCAGAAAGTAGAGCATCCACACCAGTCAGCTTGGCTTTAAGCTTACCAACATACTTGGATTTTTCGACTGCCACGAAAGCAACATCGTCGTTGAAACTGTCGATGGGCATCATCGAATGTCCAAGATGATCCTCGGAGAAGCAATTCTTGCAGGCGACCACCTCACAGGCGCAGCACCAAAAATCGACTTCCTTGTCATGTTTCGAACACCGAAAAAGTTCACTCGGCTGCTCGAGTGCCCTAGCTTCTGAGGGAATCAGCATATAGTTCACGGGTAGGTGCTCCAGGTGGGTCTTGTAAGGGCGCCTGCAGGATGGACATCGCTTTGGTTTGTCGGAGTCGATCTTGCTGACGCACTGGTAGCAGTAGGAGTGGCCGCAGTTCAGAAGAATGGGACGTCTGTCGTCTGCGTTGAACTCCTCCTCGCAGATTTCGCAATTTGATGACACCACCGCCATGGCCAGACCTGCCCAAGTGGCCATACCCTATTAATCTAATGAGACCAGAGATCGTTCACTGCCAAAATCCGAGGCATGAAAGATTTAATCTATCACGAAAGACTGGCTGAACTTCAAGTGTACTCAATTCAAAGGAGATTTGAGCGCTTTACGATCATAGACGTATGGAAAACTCCAGAAGGAATTACAGTCAACGTCAATGGGTGAATCCAGGCCAGACACTCAAACCGTATTGGTCGCACTTGTGACGTGCGCATTCCGATCAAAACTGGTGGTGATGCGATAGCCACAAAGTATTCTAACAGTTTCGTAGTCCGAGGGGCGAGATTATTCAACAAAATGCCTCGTCAAATTCGAAATGTCACCGGTACAGTGACTGCGAAATTTAAACACTTACTGGACGCATGCTTACTGAAAGTGCCAGATAAACCTGCTGTAAGCGGCTACGTGAACTGTGGGGATAACTCGCCGAGACCTCGTCCAAAGTATCATCAGAGGTATCAAAGGTACCATCGCCATGATTAGACCTGCCAAAGTGGCCATACTCCCATCAATAATGATGGTTGTCTTTTTACATGAAATAGAAGGAGCGCAACATTTTGAAACGCCTATTGTAAAATAATCAAAATAAAAGGACGAGCAAATGATCAGCATCAGACCTGTCCAAGTTATTGTTACCACATCCTCCTTTAATAACTAACGTGATTTGTATATGACAGAAGACACATACATACCTGCTCAAAATCCTCTCGGTATATGAATCACTAGTAAATGCTGAACGATAAACTAATCGAGGAACAATTATTTAAAGGTACAGAATAGTGTATCAGGTAGTCTATATTCTCTGGGGAAAATAGCCTTTCCGTAAGTATGCGAGATAAGTGTGGCTACAAACTGTAAACATACTAGAGTAACTGCGCTGACATACTTGATAGCGAAGAATTTCTTAAGACGCGTCTTTAGTTAACACACTTTCGTTACTAATACGTTTCTGGAGGATACGCTTCAACGACCAAGTAAAATTGTCATGAGAGATGAGTGCTTTCTCTTTCAAGTCATCCAAGCAGCTCATTCGTTGACCCCCCTTAGCTGATATGCGAAAAAATGAGCTTGCACCAGCAAGCAGCAATGCTTTACTGAATTTAATTAAATTACCTGCCGCGTAACCAACCTACAGAATGGAACACTTTCAGTTCATCGAAAGTTTTGTGTTGAAACGAAAACTGTTTCGTCAAAGGAAGGAGGTTCATTGTTCAACCATAGCTGTATTCTTTTACTCCTTAAAAAAAATCAGTCAGTTTCGAAGCAAATACTTGAAGTTCATTTCACATGTATCATATTTACCGCTTTTCATTTTTTCACGCCGTGATATTTTCACTATGCTAGCGACGCACGACGTACTTACGTACTTAATAGGGCGAAATGCGTATCTAGAATACGCATCTACATGGCATAATTAAACAGCTCGGTTCTAAAATATTTTTTGAAGCGACTGTGCGATATCTTAGTAGATACAATGACATCAGTTGGGTTAATTCCTGCCCTTTAAGAAATAAATTGAAAATTAATTCATCCAGAGCCAGATAAATCCTCGAACTAAGCTAAACAAGAAAAACCGCTTAGTGTGACTACAATGCAAATCTTTCTTGACCTTTTCCTCAATCCCCATAAATAATTTAGAAAAAAACGGTTCATTTTGACATGAATATATCGATTTTGGTCAAGTTTTGTCACTCGTCGACTACTGTAAAAAATGTGCGTTCGATGAAAACGTTCAAAGTTTATACTCGTTTCTGCAGGAGTAGAAGTTGAAAAGTTTTCAATTACGCGATTGCTGTTCGCTGATGACGGGTTAACAGACTTGGAACACTTTCAGGATAGGGAAGAACTGAAGGCTTTCTACACAACAAAACACAAACACTGACTAGCTTCGCAATTTCAGTGCGATATGCAGATGTTGTGATCGCCTTATCAGTGTCCTGATTGTTATCTCTATCACTAAACTATTTTTATCAGTAACATCACAAGTTTATTTGATACGAACACTGCCCAGGCTACAGATCCATGAGTAAAATAAACTTATTGATGTGCAATAGGAGGAGGCACCTAGTCCGATGAGACGGGGGCACTTCCGGTCTAGGGCTGGATCAATCGCTCTCAAAGTACGAAAATGATTCGATTGAGTACAGTCTCTGGGAAAATCATTAGACACAGTCTGATGTTATTGGTGCCTAATCCACATATTTTGGACGAGTCCGGATAGAAATTTTAAACTACTTACATGTTACAATCTCGATAGTTTGACTTTTCGATCCAGAACAGCGCGAAATATGCAGAGTCTATTTCTAAAATATTAGTCTGCGTCCAACACTTTGTCGAGAGACTGTACCAATCGGGCCATCTTTGTGACGTAGAGACCCAGGGCTTGGATGGACGCGGCTTTTCCGGTTCCTATACTTCTGGTTCCGGGTGCTTGTGGCACTTCCGGCTTCTGTAGCAACCCTTCCAGACCGCGCGAGCAAAAATTTTCGGTGAAACAAATGTGGCGTATGGAAGCCACGCCCACAGTCGAGAAAAAAAGGTGAGGTATGGAAGCCACGCCCACAGTCGAGAAAGAGGTGGCGCATCGAAAAGGTTAGCTCACTCTTCGACGGCCAAGCGCGTTTATTTTTTCGACGTTTAACGGCATAAATGTTACTTCGTTAATTCAAATTCAAAAGCATCTATTTCTCCCGTAGGAAGGTGTTAATCTTAGTTTCTAACTGGTTAACACTGACTTCCTATTTGGGTAAATCCCCAAGTCAACGGTGAATCTTGTCCCATGTTTTAAGGATGTTACTTGTAACAAATGAATACTTCAGGGTGCATCGCCCTGATTTGTTGGGCACTGCATCCATATCAGACAATACATGAGTTTATTTTTTTTTTCTTTTTCAGCCTGCCAGTACCGACCTCGTTCCAAAAACATTCGCATGAGCAGTAAGCGTTCATTCGTTTATCGCTGTTTTTTATTGTATGCTTGTTAGCACAATAACTGAAACAGTTATGAATGGATCCTTATAAAATTAACCGGAGTTGGTGGAAAGACATAAATGATTAAATTTTGGTGATGATCGGTTAGTGTGTGTTTGACTAATATTTGTCAGAATGATTGTTATTAGCATAAATCAATGTGTTATGGATAGATCGCCAAGAAAATTATAGAAGCTGTTGAACTTTTAAAAGGCAGAAATGATAAAATTTTGGTGCTGATACAAGGGAAATCATTGTTTCAGTACTAATTGAAGTTTTCGTTGCCGTTGCTTCGCATGGCGAAGGTGTGCATTCTCAGAGTACTCATGTTTTCAATGCGTCCACCATTGTACACGGCGAGAGGAGGTACCTTATTATGTTCTCATCTTCTTCTATGTTATATTTATTGAATTAAAAATAAATTTTCGTCAAATCCATTGCTCACCACTCCATCGCATATTTTCTGTCAACAATAGAAAACTTTTAGGAGGTGCTCATTCATTTTCCAAAGTTTCCTGTAAAATCGGGTGTTTGTACGCAGTGACCAGTGGGAGAGCTAACTGCGAGGTATATCAGTGCTTTGCACGTAATAGCTTACACATGACATGTGCTGTAAGTGTGCAGGAAACTTCTAAGCTTTTAATGCAGCTTCAACGGTAGCGGGGTTTCTCATACATCCCTTATGTAAATGTTTTGCACTTATTTCAGCTTGCACACCCCCACGAGGCCTGGCCACGGGTCGTGCGCTCACAGCGGCCAGTCTACGCGATTTCACATTCCCATTCCGTGACTTGATGTCCAACCTCTGAGGAGCACATGCATCGCCTCATGCCGCAATGCTACCTCGTCCCGTTTAAGTTTTATGTATTTTTTTTAAAGTATCAAAGCTCCTTATTATACCCAATCTCAACCAACTCTATATTCTGACCCTACTGATTTTCTATACATTCGCTAAAGAAAACGAAAGAGGGGTATTTAGCTAAAAGATCATTTTACTGTTTTTTCTTCAGTTTCTCGATAGATTTTTCTACATTTTGAGGTATTACTTCCACAATGTAAGGTTTTCAAATATTACCGGCCATTATCAACAAATCATCTGTGCACGTTTTTAATCAAAGAAAGCCTTAAATGTGTTACTTTATCCAGTTCTACCACTAAACACCATTCTCACAAACATAGTTTTTAATCATTTTCTCTCTTTCTTGAAGTTTTAAGTCTTCATAGTCAATCTGTCGCCACGGTAGCTGCATGCTTTCGTTCTCAGCTCTAACACCTTGTATCGCTCGTTCGATGCCCCGTGAGGCACACGAGCTCTTTGCAGATCTTGGTGTGCTGACTCGACAGTTGTGTGTGCATGTACGGCGTCGTGGCGGAACTGCTTTCCTCAGAGATGAGGGGGGTGGGGGTCTCGGGTCATTTGTTCCTTCCGTCAAATTGGCGCCATAGTTCTGGTGACCCGAGGTCGACTGCAACTACACTTACTCATCTGGGGCCAGTGGGCCTATACCCGCAGCACAAAACCAGTGCATGTGGGTTTCCCAGGTGAGGGTGTGGTCTAAATTGACTTTACCTTTACCACCGATTCCGCCTCAGATTTATTCATACACTGGCTCGCTTCCATGCGCGCTTAAGGACACAGGATAGTGAAACCTGTTTTAAGTTGTATTTTTACTTGCATTCATAATTTTCCCACATGTATCGAGTACGTAAAAAAATTACATCGTTACATGCAAAGCTTAGCTTAGTGAACTCTGGCATCGCAAACACCCACTTTTCCTCATACCACTCAAGAAAAGTATTAGAAAAGTTTACCACGGAGGCATCAAACCATACCCTAAGTGCCTCGCTTACAATATATAGCATTCATCGTTTTCACCTAAGCTGTAGACTAGACATCCATACAACGTGTACTTACCAAAACCGAAAATCGGGATCAATATTTCACGGAGTTTCACTGGAGTAAAATTCCCGAGAATTGTGTTTGTTTCTCGAAAAATTCAACAGTTTTCTCGCAGGACCTCTACCTTGTACTATGCATAAACGGTATTAGTTCCTGAGGATTTCTAACGCAATACCCGGGAAACTCTGTGACATACTGAACCTAATTTCAGGAAAGGAACCCGATAGTATATACCTTATAATGCATATATGAAGACAACGTTAACAAAATTAACGAGGTTTTATAGGAGGAGGGAACACGGCCTCATTCCGCTCGACAGGCCGATTAACTCGTTTCTCCCCATGGCTGCTCTAGCTGTCCAGCCAACAAATGCTCCTCCCGCAACAGCCTTGCCGCCAGTCACAGACTGCCAGCCATTCGTCACACACACGAATTGCCTACACGTCGTTTGCCGCCTAGACACGCGCAGCCTGTCAGCCAGCCCTCAGATTACCTGAAAGTTAGGCACCGTCGCCGAGGCTTGTGGCTCCCTCTGTCCATGAAACCTCCTTGACCAAAACAATGTCAGCTAAAGGCTTTTGTATTCACGACCAGCAAAGGTCACGGACCACTTGAGGGTCGTCCTGGTCGTAGAAGCAACGGTGTCCAAGTAACTTTTGGTTTTTGCGGAGAGGGTGAGGTGGTGAATGCTGAGCACTGTCTCCCGGGGGAGTCTGTAGAGTAGGCTGTCGATGGCTGTGACAGCCAGGCGGCAACGAGGAAACACGATCTCCCTGCAACATCACAATTATATACTTTGTAACACTAGAACCGATATAAATTATGACTTCAGAGCTGATGATCAACCTCAGTAGACCTGCCGCAGTATACACGGTATAATAAAATTTATTAAACTTTTTGTATGTTCTCAAATTCTCCCTTTATAGTAGTCTAGGAAGGGTATTACGGCGGCGAAACATCATCTCTTTATTGGCCAGCGGCCACTCTGCCATGGACTGCGGTCCTTATGAGACCCGCTGCCAGGGGTGCCATAGGAATTTTTTGTCAATCTCCTACAATCATGAGAAAAATCCCTTTCTTAGCGAGCTCTGGGTGCGGCAGGACCGATACACTGACACATTGAAAACTCCACATCCCAGCGGGTGCTCCGCGGGATGTAATAACTAATTAATAATAATCATTGTGTTTGAATGAAAGTGAGTGTCTCATGCGATAAATTAAAAGAAGTTAGACCGGTTTAATAACACCAAGTATAGCGCATTGATACAAGCCCCTATTCAGTTATAAGAACCTCTTGGGCAGCAAATGAGATCCAGACAATAGTCGCTGGTCACGCTTGGCCAAAAAATTAAATATCCAGAAGACGTCTTACTGAAAAAACCTAATAAAATAATTCTTATATAATAAAACGCTTCGTGTATTTATTTATTTAGTGTCCGCTTTGAAGGAAAAAGATAGGTGAAAAATTAGCCAGGTTGTAGATTTTGTAACTCGATGACCAGGTTGCAGAAGATTGCGAAGGCTGTCCTCATCCTTTTATTTGAAGACACGTCTTTCTTGAAACACTTCTTGAAATCGGAACACTATGTATGCAGCTTCTGGAGTCCGATTTCATAACTTTTTCTCTTAGGTGACCAGATCACGACGTATATATTCTACAGATGGTCAACGAAGCGTTCTGGAGGTGACAAATTTTCACGGGCAGTAGACAATTATTTCTTTTAGCTTACTGTTTTTTTTAATTGACGAAGCAGCTTTCTCTTCTTGGGCCAAAATTGTCGGAATTTCAAATGAAGCAGATATTTTTTTGAGTTGGAAATATGGCATCAACGGTATCACTGCTACGGTGCGCCCACATTGTGTAAACTAACCGGACTGGCGTTGCATTCAAGTTTATTTGCGTGTTTTACTCAAGATTTTAGCAAGGCAGATATATAAGACCCAAGGATGAGAGCACGACAGAGAATCAATGAAGAAAATAAAGAAGTGTAACCGCGTATATCTACCAGACTACGTGTAGCAACACGTCGAGGTGTGTTACCAAGTGCACAAAGAGGTGGCACAGAAGTAAGTCAGAGAAGATGTCGAAGATTCCGCCTATGGGTAGCAGGCTAACATATCGATCAGTGCGGGAATTTTTTCACGCACGGGTCTACTAAATGCAGTTCTTGCTCTTCCAGCTTCTCTTGCCGTTCCCGTGGTGTCTGATAGTCACTACTTCATCTCTCCATCGGATTTGTTTTTCTCTTGGTTTAAGATGTAGATATTTTGTAAAAAAAAACAGGGAAGGGTAGAGGAACCGATTATTTCCGATATAGTAGACGCAGTAATTCTTTTTTCAAACTTTTAGGGAGCGAAAATTTTGTTCTGCTGAAACTATCTCCCTGTGTACAGTGTATTCTGGATACATAGCAGAAATAAAATCGGTGACGTTTCAGCGCTTACGAATACAGTTAATATTTTGCATGTCATCTACATAAGGGAGGGAAGGAGTGTGCTGCAGATGAGTTGAAGTGTACTGCTCAGAAGAAAGCACGCATCTCTTACGATAATTTGAGTTGGCCGTCGCAGCGTTTTCCTCCATATTTAGTAAGGAAAGGACAATCAATGAAGAAGCGTCATCACAAGTTTCTTGTAATGAATAAGAAGCAAGTCTGGGAAGATAGGATTCCGCACTGGCCTATATTAAGCAAATTTATTGATTATTACGTGAATTTTTCACGCACGGGTCCAATAGTGAATCATTAAGAAATGAGCAGTGCTACAGAGGCTAGCTATCAAAACTGATATAATTAAATAACTAGAGAAGCACTCAGGAGCCCATACTCCGCCGAGCAGCTCAATTGTAAAACAATGAAATTATACCTAAATTTTTGAAGCTATCTGAACATAGAAAAAATCGGGCCTCGCAACAAATGATGCACACGTCACAATCCTACGTTTATAGGCATTTATCGGCTGTCTATTGGAAAATAGTGAAAGGTATCCGTTATATCGGATAAATGGATATAAATTGCCAATCGGCTAAATCAACAGGGGCGATGTTCACAATGGAAAACACGGCTCTAGCAGCAACTCTTGCAGTCTGGGATGTTCGTTTTCTTCATCAGTTGGTTTATACTAATAGAAGGGAGACTCCTCTAAGTTTCACGATGAGAATTTGCATCATCATCTACCCGTTCTGTCGTTCGAAATTTCTTTGTGTTTCCCGGAATGAAACAACCCAGCCCAAATACAGTTAATCGGATGCCCACATACAACTTGCATTGGCGCTAGCAGCCGATAGTCAACTCACACAATCAGAGTACGTTGCCGCAGCACGGCTTCGATCAGCTTGCGCAGTTTTCAACTGTCTACGCAACTGTTGAAAATCTCCCCCGGAGATTCATTTCCTGCTTCGTAGAAAGCACCAAAAACGAACATTTCATCATCACTCCTAATTTAGAATAGAACAAAGTTCACCAACATTGAAATTTCGTAGTCGTTATGTGAAACCACGGCAACGGCAATACAAACGAATCTGTTGGATTGACTCTAGGCTCTCAACGCCAGCGAAAGTCGTAAGTGAGCACCCGGCCTGATGCGCACAACATCCAGGGTCAACTTACGGATTGTTTGGCCAATGGAATGAATTGACCAGGCTCAAGATGTCGTCAGGGTCCTCACGAGCCGCCATGTTGGGGAAATGAAGCGTCAGGTTGGAACACTTGAAGGTGATGGGCAACGGCGTCCTCGAATAGTAACGTTGCGAGGCTAAGCTGCTCCTCAGCGACAGATCTGTATTTAGAAGACGCAGATGTACCAAGGCAAATACAAGCCTGTAAAGCACGGCCCGTATTGCATCTCACTGTTACCACTTGTAAGTTCATTTACGAAGCTCACGGACCCATTGGTGTGTGATAGCCCAAGTAGCATGCAACGACCCCGCTAACATACGATGTAGAATAAACGTGGTCAGCTGTGGCTCTACGTGCTACACACATTGATCTGTGGACTTCAGATAACGTTGTTTCCAAGTCGTATCACAACGTGCTAACAACATGTACGTTGGGCACGTCCTCAGCACCTTGTGCTGAACGGTGATATAACCTGCTCCTCACGTGCCTAGCATATTACGATACGACGTCATAAGGACTTACCCAGCACGTTGTTAGCACGTTGTGAATACAATATGCTAACAACGTTATCTGGGGCTGAATTGACAAAGTGGGGTAGTTTTAGAGGTTGTCATGGCGTTGTCTCACATCGCGCTGGTGCTAAGAACGTAATCTGGAGTCCACAGATCGGCGTGATATTTGGATTCACGACTTCAAATTCTTAGCAGGAGAGCTCTCTTATTGGCCCAGACGCACAGGGGCGTGTGTGTAATGTTTTACAGTTACAATTACCAACGTGGGGTTCACAAATCGTGTTTCTCCCTGGCATAGAGATGCTATAAGTTACAAGACAGTAAGTCCTACTATGTTATGACCTTGTGGGCCCAGATAGCCAACAGGGGCTCGTTCAGAGTAAATCCCACTCACCAAAAACGTCATACGGGGGCCTTGGGTTCGCTCCATTCAAACGAATTGGACCTGCCTGAATGAAGATTCGGGAAACTAAACCATGGAGGCTTAACTTCAAAGTCTGTTCAAACGCGTTCCAAGTTTCGAGCGGCAGGGAGGGATTTTAGAAATAGTAGCCATTTCATCAGGTACAGTAAAGCATAAAGAAGAATCTCTAAGTTTATCTTTATCCTAAATCCACGGATCAAAATAGAGCGTCTCGTAGGAAGAGCGTGGTTTGATAAGGAAATAGTTGCATACTGTCATAGCAGCATACTGTCATAATAGGTCGGGTAATCGGTTTTGAGACTAGGTGAGGTTAGATCAGATTAGACTAGTTCAAGATAGGTTAGAATAGGCTGAGATACTTTCGGTTAACTTCGACCAAGTGCTTGGACCAACTTATAGGCTACTTTACCGTTACCATAATTTATGGGTCTAGGAATTGAATATCATCATTCACTTTGCAGTTTAGTTTTAACACTTTCTCCACCTTCCTAAATATTATTAGACATCCACTAGTCATTTTTTTTAAACTATGCGGGAATAAAATATGGTTATATCGCGAAATACTGTATTAAAAGTTAAGGCTACGTTTCGGCCTAGAACGTCGGCCATCTTCAGGCATTAAAAGACAAAGTGTCATCTGTGAACAAAAATGAGAAAATTAAGTCTATATTTGTCACAACACAACTAAAATTTTGGAACTATCGTACTATTGCACTGTATGAACATAGAACACATTAGCAGGTACTAGGTATAAATTGCACTAATCATTATCGCTGAGCTAAACACGTCTTA
>LQNS02277813.1:7016965-7030145 GCA_001587735.2 Parhyale hawaiensis | reverse complement strand
TTTTAGAATTCTTGGAAACTTGAAGTCTTTGAATAATAAACAGAATCCTTATTACCTTGAACTTACTTAACCTTGTGTGTTATGACGTTCCGAGTGGAATAAATTTCACATGTTTCCATTAAACAAGATTCCTCCGAAAGAAAGCTCAACGAAGACGATACCTTAGAAATCCCGTGCATTTATGTTAAAGAAGAATTTTCCGAAGAACTGGATCCGGCTGAGGCTTTTTCTTTGGCATCTTGAGTTTCATGTCATCTGACTTCCAGAGGAGAATCGTCTCAAGTTATTCCCCCGAAGGTATGTAGTATAAAATTGAAATGAATAAAAGTCATAGGAATAATTTAGTTAGGTTCGTCCATTTCTTGTTGTGGGTAATTACACCTGTTTGGGGGTCCATGGGCCGTAGCCTTATCTAACCCCTCAGAACGTTTATCTTTGGTGCCTATTTTTCTTCTTTACATTTTCATTGACGCACTCTCAAGTTCCTCTTTCCCAACTTTTTGCTTTGCACATTGATCCTGCGCGGTATCAATGTGCTTCTTCATTTTATCGACATACTATTTGGTTGGGAACCAAGTTCTTGCCGGATTTAACATTCCAAAATTATAAAACCCCAGCAAGAACTTAGTTTCCAACCGAATATATACCTCTTCCTCTTCCTCTCCTGCGACGCCGTAGTGTAAAATATTTTGAACATTCTATTCGCCTAAGGTGGGTCCTTGTGACGATTCTAACCCCCCTAAAGAAATAGAACAAACACATAGGCCTGCCCGGGCGCAGGGGCTCACCTTCAAAGCAGTGCCACGCGAGAGAGGTTGTACTCCTTTGAGCTGCAGGGGCCGCCTCTGTGCCAAGCATTGTTATGACTTTAGCTAGCCTGTTGGCGCTGTACTTTGTGTTGGTAAGTTGGCCTTCGCCGGGAAGTGCTGTGAAGTTTTTTCGGCCAAGGCTGTCAGATAGGCATGGTGGTTCGTTAGTAGACGCTATTGCCCGACATCACACCGTGTATATTGTAAATACTGCGCTCATTTGTGTATACGATGTTCATCCGCAATAGCTTTTCCCTTCAAGTTTTGACAATATTTGATTCCATCGCTTTCATTCGGCAATCGAATGCCTGATATGGTTACCATAGGCTTTACTAGTGGCCATAGTAGGTGGTTTGACCGTTTTGAGTTCTCTAGCCTAACTGGTACTGGCGTACAACCAGGGTGGAACAGCTTGGTAACTGAAACAGGGGCCTAAGGATAAATTTAGTTCTCTTGACCGAACAGTTCATTGTGCTCAGAGTTTGACGGTTCCGATCGTCGCAAATCATTGATTGAATAGTTTTGGCCTTCAGCGTGGATAGGTTGTCATGTAGCGTGTCTAACTCCCATCAGGGGCATAGGATGGATTATACCGTAGGTCATAGGATATGGTCAGTTAGGTTTGCCCATCTTATGGGGAGCAGTGACTCCTTTGCGACACTGTCGGTTACCTGAGCTGTAATTAGGTCTTCGGAACGTGTTCTTTCGTGCCCACTTTGCTTCTTTCCGTTATCATACTCTTACTGTGTTACTTTACTCTATTCTTCCTCTTCTTTCTAGACTTGCTGTTCCCATGCCCGTTGATCCTGTGTGATACGTTCTCGTGCATTAGTTCCACACTTAACTTTCTATATGTTCTTTTTTCTTTCAACTGTGAGATCACCTTTGCTATGGAAACAGAGACTCAAATACTATAATAATAAGAAAGTTGGTCTGTCGTAGCTCAAGTTCATAATAAGTAGGCGATAATGTAAATGGAACGCAGTTTGTTTAAAATTTTGTCATGTCAGTAGTAGGTTCATTATTGTCAGGGCTCCTTCCAAAATCAAACCGAACAATCAGCCAGCAACCTAAATAGCAAATATTTCCTGGATACGTGAATGACCCCAACTCCAGCGCCCTTTGAACCCTATAACCATTTGGGTCAATTTCACATGACTCCACGCTGTAGTCTGGCCCCAGAAGGCGAGAGGATAAAGAAAAGGTGAAGTAAATGATAAGCTCGCGCTGTTCCTGAGAACCAGCCTCCTACACATGGCCGCAGAGTCGCACAGTTTTAGGAAGAAGTCCGTTCTACCGATAGGCTGCTTATGCACGACAGTGACCAACGGACTAGGTCAAAAGAGTGACAGAACCTACAAACTCAATAGGTCTGCACAAAGCTGTGAGGGTGACGCTAAATTGAGGATAAGGTTCAGAATAGAAGTGAAGAATAGAGGCTAAGATTCGCGAAAACTTAGTCGAGAGGTAGAGGAGTGCCTTGTGTGGCCAGGACGTTCGTCCCTGGGGCGGCAGCAATAGCGGCTGTCGTTGTGTTGCGCGCTCAACATGCACATCTTCCAATTATTATTATTAAAACTTCACGCTTGAGCTCCCACGGACAGGTAATACAACCCAAATGAAGCATTTGCCATACCGGGAAGCCCAAAACGCTGCTAAAGGAAATTCAGCAAAAAACCATTAACAGCCGACTTAAAAGCCTGCAGGCCAACACAACCAAAAGCCGATGCAAGCAACAAATTCCAAACTTTAGCCGACCAAGGCACGAAGCACCTACAGAACTGATTAGTTCGACATATGACAGCCTCCAAAGTGAAAGAGTGCGCTCCGCACGCAGCACGAGTCTCTCTCCCGAAAACCTTGAGGGCAGGGAGAGAAGAATGATCAATGATCTAAAAGGGGGCGCTCCCAGCCGTACACATTCACTGCAATCTTCTCTTTGGAAACAGATCGATCTCCGTAGCGTCATTATATCTAGCTAAACCAGGCAGCCTACCTACCCTTATCAAGCATAGCCTAACATACCGTGGCCTCTTGACCTTATCTATACCTATCGTGCAGAAATGTTCTACCAAGCTAGCACCATTTTTTTTTTCACAGATTTCCCCCGAGGAGGTCGAGAGGGAGGACATGGTGAGGGATACGTCGACTCGGCAAAGAGACACAGGGAAGCCAGCAGACCTCATCTGGGTCCTCCAGGAGTACTCCTCTTTGAAGGGAGGATGGACAAGCTGCGAACCACATATTAGTTTCATGTTTATTTAATATCACCGGCGAACGAACTGGGAGAGATGATACTGTGTTCGTTGAAGATTTAAGCATATTTAAGTCGGAAAGTGGTTATGCTGTGAGCTGTCTTCCTGGATATTTCCAGGTGCGAGTGGGACTATTTGTCTGTCCACACACCCAAAAACATTTAGGAGTTGAGCAATGTTATTAAATTTTTGCAGAGATTCTGATGGTTCATCTAGATGTGACCCATGTCAAAAAACTAAAATTAGCTGGCCGTAGAAAATGACGGCGATAAAATTTGCTCCCACCGCGGCTGATGGTCAATGGTCTCACGCCACGAGAAGTTCTAGTTCTTGATGTGTAAGTATTCATCTGGAGCTGACTCGGCGCATCTGCTCATTTTTAAAAACCCAGGTGGCCCTCAATCAAAAAAAAAGTCGGCCCACTGCCTGCTACATTTCCCAACGAGTTCTGACACGACCTCTTAAGTCGAAGTGCTCGATATCTTTTATTATACGACGTCATATCACAAGGCAAAGCGGCTCATCGCATTGTCTAATTCCCCTATTACTACGTCTGTAATGTTTGCCAGCTATAGTCAAGCCGATTGCAACAGCACCTTGGGAGACTCAGTACGCCGGCAATCGTCAGTTGTTTATAAGTACGTATGTGGGAGATGCCAGCTCTCTTACATCGGCAGCACCGTTCTGCAGATGTTCATGCGATGTGCACAGCATAGGGGGATCTCGGGGCGTAGGGGAGTGGTGCTTTCTAAACCAGTTCAATCCTCCATCAGGAACCATAGTCAGGAAGCCAATCACCCTCTTAGGATATCCGACTTTTCCTTTATAGATAACATAAATAATAGCAAAGAACTTAGGGTGCTGGAATCAATATACATACATTGTAAAAAAACCGTCCCTAAATGCTCAAATATCTGTAGTTCCATTACACATTCTGCCCTAGGTTATCAATGCATTTGGTCTAGTTTTAATCTTCTATAGTATTTTTGGTTAGTTAGGTTCACAATTCATTTGTCTGTTTTTCTTTTCCTGGAGTATTTGTGTTAATTACTATACGTTCATTTGTGTTTTTCAGTGCACTGAAGTTGGATTCTCTGTAATCCGAAACCTTTGCAAAACATGTTTTTAGTAACGTTGGTTTTACTTTTTATACTTTGTGTAGGTAACGCATGGAGTCAATTTTTGAATGCTGTACCAGATCACCGTTTATGTTTCACGTACGCATCCTGTTACTTTTAACACAGTTTCTGTTTCTCAGAATGTGTCAATAGAGCGTTTATGCAGCGGAGCGAAGTGATTCACTTCCATATATATGTTCGCATATTATTTTTGGAGTCTTCTTCTTGCCTTATCTTATCTTGCCCTATCTTTCCTCCTCATTATTCATTCTTTAAGCATTTATAAGCCTAATCTTTCCCCTCACATATTTCTTTCGCATCTCATATTTCTTCGTCTTTCTCTCTGTCTTCATCTTTCCTCGCCATTCGGCGCTTTCATCGTCTACTGGCCCTCAAACACAGCTCTTCAGTCTCTATAAGTCATCCCATACAGCTACACCATCGGGCAGATAAATAGAACTAATTTGACTCGTGTATAACTTGACACAGCATTGTATGGAAGTGTTGCATTTTTGGATTTACATAAATTATTATCATATGCTTCGAGTTTTCCATTCCAAACTGCTTCATTTTTTATTTAATATTCCCTGAGGAAATACTCTCAGGCATGTGTCCATGGAATGAGCCTAGTCTGCCTTATTTATATATGTATAAATATAGGCAGTGTTTCGCAGAGTGTTGCAAAGTCAGATAACCAAGTCGGACTCCGACTCCTGAGTATAGCCTGTTTTGGACTCCCGACTCCTCAAATCTGAATACCCATCTAAAGGTAAAATCAGCGTGACTGCGCTCTCCACTGGAAACCCACATCTCCTGGTTCTATCTGCATATATTGGCCAACTGCCCCAGATGAGTAGGCACGGGTACAGTCGACCACAGGTTGTAAAGAACTATGGCGTCGTCGGCGGCAGGTTCAACGACCCGCACCCCTACCCTCCTAATTCTGGGCAAGGTAAAAGCCCCCACCCTAGCTGTGCAAATCGAGCAACTGCTGACTCAGCGTCCTGAGCACCACAAATGTCACTACCTGACTAGGGGCTCGATCCCTTTACCATTACTACATCAGTCCAGCACGCGAGGCTGCTGCTACTGTGGGTTTAACCGCAAAAGACTTAAGCATTGCTTATGTCAGGGGATCCGTACGCTCCCCCGGTGCTGTCTGAGTACGGAAGTAATCTCACTGTTATGTACTATGTGATGCCGCCGCCACATTATGTAATCGCATGCACAGCATATGTGGTCCATCAGCTCACATTCGTCACGTAGTTAAGATACCCATGGAAAGTACTTTACCGTAGAACACAAACCAAAAATCCCCATTGCTTTTAGTTCTAGGGTTGATTTTAACTACGTGCAATTTGTTCTTCGGAGCCCGATTGAAATTCGAAGTGTTTAAGATATCTGAGTGCCTCTAAATGGGAGCTTATGTAGATACTATAATAAAGTGTACTTCCTGCACGCTGTCAATAGTTCTTCTGGGCTCAGGATGCGCGAATTAAGTGGAAGGATAAGGAAAACGCGAAAAGGAGCCAAGGAAACGGGAGAGTTTCGGTTAAATTATTGTTCTCTGTCTTAATTTCATGACGGTCGGGTCAGTTGCTGCTCCAACTTCTAAACTTGTGCTTAAACTTTGATTAGCCGATGTTTCGATGTGAGAGAGAAGTATAACGGTCCTAACAGACTAAAAGTTCCGAGTGAGACGGATTATTATTAATACGTTGGTATTGTCCCGCTATTTCTGAAACGAATCTAAGACAATAGCCGGAACCACAACGTTGTCCTCAAGTGGCAAGAGATGAAGGACGAAAAGAGAAGAAGACAGAAGGAAGAAGCGCCCGTGTGGACGGTCCCTTCTGTGGCCCTCCGCACGGGCGAAGGTAGAGCCCAGCTTAAAAAATCGGTCACCTCGATCGGCGGCTCACCTCGCGGGACAGAAAGGAAGTATAGAAAACCTACCTAATTCTCCAAAACTAACCTTCTTAGCAGGAACTGTGGCCAGATGCTACATTCCCTGCAGAGAAGGCACTTGGGACCCTTGGGTGGAGTGAGACGGATTGCTGATCCTGCTCGTCAGCTCTATAGACTCGGTGAACAGACTGTCACTCACCTTTTCAGTCACTCCACAGATATTTCAGCGAGTAGTCTTTGGCTGGACCTACTTGAGTCTGCGTGCTTCTTTGCTTCTCTTCCTCTCATCGAATTTTTCCTGCCTCTCCCCGGCTCCCTCCAGAGCCTTTCCCCAAGCTGGTACTGGGAGACCCTGAAGATGGCAACGAACAACAGAGGAGTGTACCCAAGATTCCTGAAAGGGCTAACAGAAGCTGTAGTAGATATCTTTATTCTTTGGATTTCAACATTGGCAAAGCCACAAGTACATTTAGATGTGAGGTTAGCCTAAGTTTTCCATATCTGCATCCAGGTCTATTTCATTTCTTTTCTGTTCATCAGCTTTTCGCAGAGCGCGACAGGATGGCCACTGCCTCCCATTTAGCCCGTTCTTTGCTCCTCCGTTCGAATATGGTAAATTTCGCACATCAACCGATAAATACCCATTGCTCTCCATTGATATTTTTTCATAATTTGATGTATTTAGTAGATAAATATATACACCTTTTACATTATTTTATACTGCTGATTTTTTAACCGAAAAAATCCGGAACTTTGTGGCATCCCTGACATTTTATCAGTTTTAATTCCGTGTTTGTTTCTTTACATTTGGTAGCTTCGCACCAGCAGTCCATAACTTTAATTATTTTGTACAGTAAAATAATTACAACTATAATATATGTGAGGCCACAGTATGGACGCACGCAAGGGCGATGTGGAGGCCGCCAGTGCTCTACAGTGCCGGAATACTCCAGGTAATCCTTACACCTTGAGGCCCGAATAAGTTTTCTTAGGAATAGTGCTGTTTAAAATGGAACCGTAAGGTCCACCACTCAATATAATTGATAAATCTACGATGGAGCTTCCAACTGCTGCGTTTATTCAGTGCAGCATCTCTCGCCGTACTTTCCTCCACTTCTTGATGCCCCATTCCTCAGTGCCATGTAAATTTGTTGCCAGTGCTGTGAGGGTTCGAGACTCGAACGCGGAACCGTTACAGTCCAGGCCGAGTCGCGGTCACTGAGCCACCGAGCGTACTTGGTTACCTACCTCTGCTGAAAAAAAACTATGTTTATACCAGGGATTGTTTGTATGTTTGTGTAGCTGTTACCAAACGTAACTCAAGAAGTTACAAACGAAGCTTCAAGAAATTTAGGAAAATCACGTTGTTGTTGTTGTTGTTGCTGATCCTGTGTGTGAACACACTCGTGCATTGGCTCCATTTTCAATATGTTTCAATCTCTTATGACGTAAACATGTCTAGGGGTTTCAGTTGCCCTGATTTCTATGTAACCTAGGTGTAGTTTATCTATTACCAGAGCGAAGTGACCGAGCGCTCCGCGATTTGTTTACCAAATGGGGTTTCAGCGTAGGCGTGGCGCTCGGTCACTGATGGGTGGGAGCTGAAACCCTGGGTTCTGCCCATTTTCCCTTGATACTTGTTTTCTGCAGCCTCAGATCCGGTGTTATAGACTAATGTGTTGTGCATATTCTTTTGTATTGCGCTACTTGTGACTTATTGCATCATATATTCTTGACGTAGCAGCCATAAGGGTACTATGTAGTATTATTATTGATGTTGTTGATTGCTGTCATCATATTGTGTATCTGAAATGTGCTACTAATCAGCTGGGGCAGGTTGCGTTTAGATTTTACGAAATTGTTTTGAATGTCAGCAGTTCTGGACAATTCACCCAAGTGGGGTGGGTGTTGGATGAGATCTTTTTTGGTCTACAAGAGTTGATATTTTATTTAGTTTGACGTGATAGAGTGCCTTATATTAGTTTTATCTATTGACATCTGTTCTGCTAGGCGCACCATGGGCAAGCAGTGCTTTTGGAAGGGCGCATTCTAATTTTGGTACGTAAATTTTAGCATATCAGTTTCGAAATGCTTTGTATACCGTATGTGTGAGAAAATGAGAATAAATAGTGGTATAAAGGTGTAAGACTGACAATTAAATATGTGAAAATAACCTGTACCTAGTAGATATAATTGAACTCTGTTTTAGGTAGGTAATGACATTGACGATTTTATGACTGATGTCCCATAAGTGTATAGGCTTTCAGTAGACGCGTTCTCCATATTTCCTGTACTCTAGTTTTGTTTTTTGACTGAATGAATATGTATTTTAATGTGAGAACGATAAAGGTGTACAAAGGTGTTGAGTTACCTCCAAGAGGACGGAGTTTGAACACCACCCTCTCTGACCGCGTGGAGGGAATGGTGATGGCGTTTGATCCTGCACGCAAGTATTGCAGGCCCTGGTCCACGTTAACACAATCGGACCATAGTCTTTAAGGGACCAAAAATTGGAAGGCATAGTACATATGAGTTTAGTTTTAGTGATAATCCTTTCGTCCATCTAATTGTCTGTTGTTCTCTTTTTCGAGCATCGCGTTGCATGGCGGAGGTTTGCATTCTCGGAGTGCGGCCCGAGTCATGACTGTTATTATGTGCAGGTGATGGCACACAGGCATACTCAAGCAACGCGGACATGAGTGTAGACACAGAAGATGAGCGAGCGCTCGACTGCCCAATTGTAAAAATCAGCGTCACTGGTCTGGGCACCGCCTCGCGAGCGTGCAAAGTACGTCCATTTCTGCTATTGTTGTGTACGTCCTATTTTGTATTGTGGCTTTTGTGTCTTACGGAAAACTGGAACACCACTAGCACCTGGCACGTCCTCCAGGAGTCTAGGATTGAGGAGTTTACTGTACCAGAGATACCTATGACTGAGGTTCGCTATAGGGTACCAGAGATACCTATGCCTGAAGTTTGCTTTAGGGTACTGGAGATACCTATGCCTGAGGTTTGCTATAGGGTACTAGAGATACCTATGCTTGAGGTTCGCTTTAGGGTACTGGAGATACCTATGCCAGAGGTTCGCTTAAGGGTACCAGAGATACCTATGCCAGAGGTTTGCTTTAGGGTACCAGAGATACCTATGCCAGAGGTTTGCTTTAGGGTACCAGAGATACCTATGCCAGAGGTTCGTTCACTTTAGGGTACCAGAGATACCTTTGCCAGAGGTTCGCTTTAGGGTACTAGAGATACCTATGCTAGAGGTTCACTTTAGGGTAACAGAGATACCTAAGCCAGAGGTTCACTTTAGGGTACCAGAGATACCTATGTCAGAGGTTCGCTTTAGGGTACTAGAGATACCTATGCTAGAGGTTCACTTTAGGGTACCAGAGATACCTATGCTAGAAGTTCACTTTAGGGTACCAGAGATACCTATGCCTTAGGTTCGCTCTTTGCAACTAGCCAAATACTACAGAGACTGAACGGCATTCAAACCAAGGGACTCTTTACAGCAAGGTGCAACCGCAAGTCTAACGCCAACAGAGCAAATAAATCAGGTCTGCACTCAGGGTTCCCAGCCTTACCTGGAAATCCTGCAAAAAACAGGGAAAGTGGATATAGTGCTTAAAATCATGGGAAAATTCTGGAATTTGAGGCAAAATTTGTCGAATCCTGAAAAATCGTGGAATTTTATTTTCCAAAGAAACCAACTTTGTTGGACTTTTGATCTTCCCTACGGTGAGGTTTAGATAGCTATAAAGTGTTGGAAAGGAGTCCGTTTTATACCTTTGTGATACATAAATATGTTCATTTTAAACCTAGCTAAGTGTTATAAGTGCATTTTCAGGATATTTTGTTCATTATTCTAATTACTCCTGCTTCTTGCCTGGGCTGGAAATATATAATTCGTTTTCATCCTGGAATTTTGCTCCAGCTTAGTTAGTTCTTGGTTGGTCTAATTTAGTTCTTGTTTAGCTCTCAGCTGAGTTCTTGTTAGTTTAGTTCTATTTTTGTTTGTTTTATCATAATTAACGGTAGTTGTTGTTTGTTTAGCTTCAGTTCAGTGAGTTCTTATGCAGTCTAGTTTAGTTCTTGTTAATTTACTGAGTTCTGATGTGGTCTCGTTTAGTTCTCGTTTGTTTACCTCTAGTCAGTTCTAATTTCTTCTAGTCTAACTTATTACTTAGTTTACTTCTGGCTCCTGTTTCACATCAAATTTGATGCTGTAGCTATCGAATCTCATATTATCAAATTACTTCGCAATGTACTCTAGATCAAGTTTTCCTCTGTTAGTCCTTGTGAATAGATTCTCCTTGCATGTTTTATGCCACTAGGAACACCCCAACCAGGATGTCTACCTTGAAAACCTAGCGCCCGCATATATATATAACTAGTGGCACGATGTTTTGCTGGCTGATTCCGCCATCTCGCTTATGCTTCAATAAGTGCCTGATGTGTCGTTGGTGCAGGCCTGACAACTATGTCTCTTATACTTGAAGTGACAACGAGAGTTGAGCTCGTCAGCTATGAGCTGGTAGCTCCTAACCATTGCAGCACACCTCAAGTTGCGAACCGACTTTCCTCTTCAAAGTTTTTGACTAGTCCGGAGTAGATAGCTTAGCTTAAACACACTGTGTTCCCATCCTGTTCTTTTGGAAACCTCGCACACGTTCCAGAATGGGTTAATTACTGCCTGCCTACCTACTACTACCTATCATACCTTCAGGAATATTCCATATCCCGAACCCTGTAAATTAGTTGCCATTTTATGATTCTTAGTAAGCCCTATAATTACTGCAAGTATTTTTGACCCTCAGGAAAGTCCTCAGATCTCAGCCACAGCGCTGTGTCCCACCGCCGGTCAGCCAAGTCTTCCTGCGCAGTCTGGCACTGAGGCCCGACCGGCGGCGGCGCCCGAGCCCGCCAGTGTCGCGCTCACCAATGCCATTCTCTTGTCTAACTTGGCGGCGCTTGAGGCCCGCGTAAAGGCCGAACCTTCCGATGGTGAGTGTGAGGAAAATGTTTTCTTTTTGTCTGAGTTATCGGCCCTTAAAGGTTAAGTCGCCTTTACCGCTATCCCCAACTAGGAAACCTACATGAACTGGTCCATGCTACAAATAAATGCCCATTAGAACCCAGAGAGTAGTGTACAGCTGCAGCCGACAACAGACAACGCTATAGCGTCATTTACGGAAGACCCGATCGACAACTGCGCCGCCCCCCCCCCCACTCCATATGCAGTGCATCTCCGTCGTTACGAGTGAAAAATTTGCTAACGCCGTACGTTCCCGTACATGAAGACTTATCGTTCCCCTAACCTTCAGGTGAAAAGTATGAACGAGGTGCTTCTTTCCCATGATATCGAGGCGAGTTGGTCCCATGTAAAGTAGGGGAATTACCCAATTTCCGAACTAACTCTATTTCCGAACAAACAGTTATTATTTGATGACATTTTTATTTTCACCTACCAAATTTAACTGTTTCTCCGGAAATAAGAGTTAGTTGGACAGTTGAGTAATTCCTATAGAACCCTTCGATATTAGGTAAAGCGTGAGATTCTTCGGGGCAGGCTCCCACGGTAGTACTGTACCCTGTGTTCGCGCTTCATAGCATGAAGCGGTTCCGCCCTGCCCAGCCATGTCAGCGTCTGCGTGTAGCCTTCAGTAAGTGAGCTCTCAAGGAGCATAGGATAAGCCATAGGCTATCGGGTTTGGTCCGCCCATCCTATTTAATGAGGTTCTGACCTCCCAGGGTAATCCTGTACATTGACCTCAAGTAGGCCATTGGGACGTCTTTTCTTCTGGGCCACTTTGCTCTTTTCCAGTTTCATGCTCCTTCTGATCATGCTTTGTTCTAATTATTTCTATCTTTCCCGACTTGCTGTGCCCGTGTCTGCTGATCCTGCGTGTGAACCCACTCGTGCATTGGCTCCATTTTTCTATGGACATAAATATGTATATGTGCTGTGTGTAACCTAGAAATAAGATACATTCTCTTGTGTACCATATATCATTCCAATTTTGTAATGTCTGTGAGTACTTAATAAAGATTATTATTACTATATGTACAATGGTCGTCAAATTTGATTGAAGCTAAGCCCAATTTACTTGACTTGTCCGGAAATGCAGATCGAAACTTTGAGATTTCGCAACTTCGACTTCTGTTGCTGGTACTAGGAGCAGGCGTCAACGCCTTTAACTTGAATCAACAAGTAGAGACCAGGGCACCCCGGACTAGGCAAGCCTCAGTTGCTTGAGTGAACAGCTAATATGACTAGTCGCGCCTTATTGGTGTTTTCAGGATTCCGACTGCAGTTGCTACTAAAACGTGAACCGTCATATTGCCTCAGTTTCAGGTGTCCCAGTTTCGAAATGGCAAGTCCTACAGCATTCTTATTGCTTCTATACCATAGGATATCTTAAAATTGCACTGTTGGATGTAAATGTACTAGGTACCAATTAAATTTTACTACACCGTTATTTGGTCATTCTCAATATGGCGTCGGCTTTTGCTGCAATTCACGACCGATGGCGCGCTGTATGCGGTCTAATCTTCTGGATTTCCCAGTTTCGTGGTATTTTCTTCTGGAGTTCTTTTAAAGGAGTCTGTGATAGAGGAGGTACGGCACTTGAGATGCCTAAATCTGTTTATTTATTTATTTTTTTTTTTTTTTGCCTCGCTAGATGCATCTTACTTTGCTAGTTGGTATAAAAGTAGTTATAGAAAACGTCTCCTCTCTGGTCTTTACTTCGTCGATGTATCTTACCTGCTGGTTACCACGAATGTAGCAAATTACCGCAAAACTCTCTTCTTTCCAGATTATGACTCCCAGGAGGAATCCTACCCTGACACCCTTTTCGCCTCGGGCCGCAGCTCTCCGCAGATTGAGTGCAAGATGGAAATTTCGGAGGAATTCACTTCTGAGGAAGAATATGGCGATCTAAATTCAATTTCAGAAGAAAATGGAAGCGTTTTTGGCCACTCAGTGAACGGCTTTGTCAGTGATCTTGAATCTGTTCAATGGCCAAAAATTAAATGCTCTCTGAAGAAAGAGGCTCCTCCAGTTCCCTCCTCAGAAGATCAACTT
>LQNS02277813.1:6981208-6991470 GCA_001587735.2 Parhyale hawaiensis | reverse complement strand
GGCATTAGCAACAAGCCGATTACGCTGGAGATTGAGTTCTTGGAATTCTCACAGGTAATCGATTAGGCGTCAACCCCTGAAACTTGAATTAATTAGCGGATCGAAGCCAGCGTGCCTATCTGAAGTTGCAGACAAGTTAGGCCTCGAATGCTCAATTTCGGCGCCTAATAGAACACGTGATGAGTCAATCGAACTCAAGCTCGCTCCTCCAAAACTTGAGTTAGGGGCTTTGTTCCCGCCCCCCCCCCACGTTGAATCGAATGCAAGGGATAACCTGTTATCCATGAGAAGGCCAGAATCTCAATCATGTGCCGTAAAATGGATTTGCTAGTCGACTCAAGGGCAATTGGGTTGCGTTTAACATTCAGTTCAAAGCGGCGAAACCAACGCTCTTGTCCGAAATTTCGGATGGGTGAAGTTGGCTTAGGACGCAGTCTCGAGCCATGTGAACGAGCTAACTGGGAGAGAGATGCTATCGTGGGGAAGTGTAGAAGGCGACTGGCAAGTGTATGCTTGAGGGGGTCCAAACGTCAGAGCTTGTACAGTCGGAACAGCTAGGGAACCGTGGCGGTTAGCTCACTCTAGCCTAAAAATGATGTGGTGAAGTGACAACGGTTCGGCATCGCATCAACGGAGGCCCGGGTTCGATTCCCCGGACGGCACGCTACGGATTTACACTGCGTGGAGCACTCCAGNCTGCTCTTCACACTACTGGATCTTCAAAATTCTAGAATTAAGGCAAAAAGAAAACCTCGATAGGTGTATCCATTGTACCCTGTATACGAGATAATAAATGATATTTGTTTGTTTGTTTTGTCGGGCCTAATTTTCGGGTCAAGTCGGGTTAGAAACGGGTCGAAATTGCTTGGATCCAAAAAGTTGGGTATTTAGAAACAGGTTCTAACCGTCGGGTAAGGTTAGGTAGGCAAGGTCTGTTTTTTTAGAAAACAAAAAACCCGAAACGTCACTTTTAGCTTAGAGTGAGATATTCGTTAGGATAAGTGTACCGTCGGGGGAAACAATGTCAGTTGTGGATTGTAGTGAGGGGAACGGCTGAAGTCATTATTGTAGTGAGGGGAACGGCTGAAGTCATTATTGTAGTGAGGGGAACGGCTGAAGTCATTATTGTAGTGAGGGGAACGGCTGAAGTCATTAATTATGATGAGGCTGGGATAACGTTTCGGACATCTCTCTCTCAGTTAGCCTACTATAATAAATTTCTAGTTTTAGACGTTTATAATACATCACATTTATTTAGATCAGGAAATACATTGTTGATGCTAGATTGTAAAATCGACGCTTTAACAACGTTGGAATCGTTTCTCCGCTACATAACTGCTGGAAGGGCTAGACCAGCCAAACGGATTGATTGTCTTTTAGTGGCAGGTCCATTCCCAGTGAGGCGCGGGGATTTACGCCTCGGCCCTCGATAAGCTATTGCCATTATGTCGGTATCTTGCCTGGGCGCCTCAAGGGGCATAGCATGGGCCATGGGGTTAGGTTAGTTCAAGTTCGCCAATCCTAGGTTATGGGGCCTGACAACCCCAGGGGGCCCGTGTAGCTTATCTCAGCCATTAGCTGGGCTTTCTGGACGTCTCTCCTTCTTGCCCGCTTTGTTTCCTTCCCGATTTCATACTCCTACTTGCTCGTACTTTATTCTGTTCTTCCTCTTCTTTCCCGACTTGCAGTTCCCCGGCCATGCACGTTGATCCTGTGTGGGAACACCTTCGTGCATGGGTTCCCCAGTTCTATCGACATACTATATGTCCCTTGCTCTTTCCTCTGTGATATCGTTCTGCTCGAAAACGGAGGCTTAAACTTCCTAACTATAACTGACTACCTAACTGCCCGAAGAAAGAAAAACTTAGCCAAAGAGACTATCTTGCCAGCACAATTGATTGCAGCATATCAGCGGAGCTGGAAGCCATTACGTTAGCGGGAGAGGAAAAAAATGGCATAGGTGCCCAAAAGTCCCGTTTGAAAATATAAAAGAAACAGTTTGTCCAAGAAAAAAATGCAGCAGAACACGTTAATTTCACCAATTATTATAATAGAGAGAAGAGCAATGCACTCATTTCCTCATTTTTTTTCGAGTTTGTGTCTTTTCAATGATTGACAGCATGTGCGAGCATTGTACAGAAATGTGACAACTCGCTCGTATTGTACAGAAGTGCGACAACTCGCTCGTATTGTACAGAAGTGCGACAACTCGCCCGTATTGTACAGAAATGTACAACTCGCTTGTATTGTACAGAAGTGCGACAACTCGCCCGTATTGTACAGAAATGTGACAACTCGCCCCTGTTGGACAGAAGTGTGACAACTCGCCCGTATTGGACAGAAGTGTGACAACTCGCCCGTATTGTACAGAAATGTGACAACTCGCCCGTATTGGACAGAAGTGTGACAACTCGCTCGTATTGTACAGTAGTGTGACAACTCGCCCGTATTGTACAGAAATGTGACAACTCGCTCGTATTGTACAGAAGTGTGACAACTCGCCCGTATTGGACAGAAATGTGACAACTCGCCCGTATTGGACAGAAATGTGACAACTCGCCCGCATTGTTCAGAAATGAGACAACTCGCCCGTATTGTACAGAAATGTGACAATTCGCCTGCATTGTACAGAAATGTGACAGCTCGCCCGCATTGTACAGAAATGTGACAACTCGCCCGCATTGTACAGAAATGAGACAACTCGCCCGTATTGTACAGAAACGTGACAACTCGCCCGCATTGTACAGAAATGTGACAACTCGCCCGCATTGTACAGAAATGTGACAACTCACCCACATTGTACAGAAATGTGACAACTCGCCCACATTGGGATCAGAAAAAGTTTACAGTAACCGTGTACAGTCACTCGGCAAAAGGTTTAGTATAGGTTTCCCAGATCTTTTGTATAATGGTTCACTTTTTCAGCAACTGAGGGACGATTTACTAGCCAGGGACCTAGAATTAAGAGTCCTACGCCAGAGTTTTTGCCTCAGAAAAAAAATCCTTGATACAGATTTATCTTGGCACATACAGTACAAGCTTGGATAGCCCGACCCTTAGTGCATTTCATAGTTACCACTTGTAAGTTCATTTACGAAGCTCAAGCGAGCCTTGGTGTGTGAAAGCCCAAGTAGCATGCAACGAGTTTTTTCGCTGGCCGGGCGCACATGGAACGAGCTCTCTCATTGGCAGGGCGCACAGGCCACAAGCTCTCTCATTGGCCGGGTGTACAGGGGCTTGTGCGTAACGTGTTTCAGTTACAAGCGTGGGGTTCATAGATCGTGGGTAAATGAGAATATAAAGAAACTATAAGTTCCACGACGGTAAATCTTGCAATGTTGTTACGGTAGTAAATCTGAACCCGGGCTTCAACTGAGCATCGTAGAAGGAAATTAAATCACAAGTCGCTACAGAAACGCAGCTTCAAAATGTCCAGCTCACATCCACCGCAAACAAATGAATTGATTGGCTGAGGATTATATCATCGTTAAACTTCGTTAACTGTTAGCTATGTTAAACGCAGATTTTGTCAATTGCATCTTTGACTAGCTTTTGCCTATTTCCTTTCTAGTAATGCTAATGAACACATATATTATAAAATAAATTAACACATACTGAGAATCAGAAAGCTTGTATCAACACCAGTGGATATTGGTATATATTATACAGTATATTTGTACCTTACGCTACGCGGTTTACTACATCCGTAATAGAATTGATATAAGGCAGGAAAGAAAGCGACGCTTTATTGCAAATGTGTTTTTGGCTTTGTTTGTTTTTTCTGTTGTTTACGCGGAATCGGTATTACATCCGATCACGTGACGGGCTCTACGGAATCAAAAATTATGATGGAACGAGAAAGCGTACATTTGAACTTCTCGTATTAAAGTGACACGGCAAAAGGTTCACCACCACAGAAGTGGCTGATAGATCTTTGGAATCAATGACTGAACTAGCATAAGGCTATCCTAAGGTATGTGTAACAGACAATAGCGGACCAAGCTAACAATTTGACGTGGATTCTACGTCGATATCAGGTCGTGAGTCCACAGATCAACGTGCAAAGTAAATTGATCAGTGGACTCCAGATAACGTAGTTAGCAGGTTGTGACCAGCACGTTGTGAGACAACGAGCTGACAACGTTAAGACAACATTCATCGCTACCTGACATTGTCAATTCAGCTCCAGATAACGTTGTTAGCACGTTCATTACACCGTGCAAACAACGTCCTGAGCACGTCCTTAGCACGTCGAATCAAAATGCGCTCGGGTCGTGTCCAGTACGTTGTAGAGAGCATGCCTAGCACTATAAGAGATTCGCTGATTGGCTATGGAGTCATCCTTTTGCTTGTTCATGTTACGAGATCGGATCACCCATGTTTGGAATTGATACCCTACTAAGTTATTGTATAAATGTTAGGTTCGATCCGTCGGTGTTCACTGGCAAAACTTGCCCACCCCATGCTATACCATCGGGTCTATAGGGCACACCGTAAACAGGTACACTGTTGGACACAGGTACACTGCTGTACACAGATACATTGTCGTACACAGGTACAGGGTACGGGAGCACATTAGGTATAGTGGTGGTAGCGGTCACGCCTGGTAGCGGACACGGTTTCTGGGGTTCATCCGCGGCGGGGTCGGTTTGATCATCAGCGACAGCGACGAGCTGGAAGTAGAATGAAAGTTGGTTGGGAGGGACAGCAGCTATTCACGAAACCAGCGATGGCAACACTCGAAGACTATACTAAGATATACTCAGTGCAAAAAATAGTAGATGGCGCATTCACGTTGCAGGAGATTCGGCAGGACGAACTTTGGCAATGTAGATACTTATAATAAAATTCAGTGGAATGGGTTTTAAAGGCGTATTTAGCTAACTACTAAGTCAGAAAGTAAGGTAATACTATGGATCACGTTTAAGGAAAATCGCTAAGAAAAATTTTGAGAACGTAGATACATAAAAGAAAATTCAATTGGATGAAGTGTAGATCGTATTCGTCTGTTAGGAAAACATGCATGGTGATAATTAAGGATACTCTACTAGTCTCTACATATGAGATCAGGGTAACGAAGTGGTAATTGTGGTAGTTGTACCTATTTTCTTTTTTCCCTAATCTAAGACGATGCCAGGGTGTCTCAAATATGTTACTTAAAAACTTATTTCTACGAAAAAGTTTTTAGCCGTCGGGTACTAGGCTAAGAAGCGAGCAGATCGAGTGTAACATAAGGATGTACTATTTCTCCTTATCTCATAGAAATAATCCCTCGACGGGTTAGGCCCAACTTGCTGCTGTGCATTTGGATGGATGAGGTACATGAGGAAGAGGGATGGCCACGTCCGAAGTCAGAGTCCTAAACCCACCACCACTTGCATCACACCGCAATTTTTCCTATAACAACAGTACCGTAGTGTTTACTGGCTTTGTCGACATGAGGACCCCAAAATATAAAATTCCGTCGTAACCAACTACTACCCCATTGAACATATACCAAGCAATATTGAATGCTTCTTTTTATTTAGCAGCCACATGATGAACTACTAACCAAGTTCTATAAAGAGGCGGACTCGCTCTTGACGACATTTGACCCTGTTCAAAATGCTGCCAAACAGCGGCTGTTTTCTTCACTTCACCTACAGCATTATCTTAATACTCATACAAAGGTAAGTAAGTTAGGTAAGGTAAGTTTCATTTGAGTGTCGGAGCGATGAATAAAATACTATTTCCCCCAGTTCTTTTACTTCAGTTTTGAATAGAACATCATTTGGAGTACGAAGGGATCCACTCTACCCTTTCCGGCTGTTTCAAGGGACATTTTCTCAACCGCTTCCCTGCGAATGATACAGACCATGCAGAAATGTAGCGCAGAAAGGGAGAGAAAGACTGAAAGAAAACTAGGTCTCACTTGGATGCTGTGCTTATCATTTGAAAGAGTACAGCATTTGGAGGTGTTCTGTTGTCTTAATACGAACATGTGAAGAAAACTAGCAGTTGGCAAATAAGTTTGTTACTTTGGAATAGGGTCATGAGTGAATCAAGCCATTTAAGTAATGCTCTTACATTTCCAGAAAAACAAGAGATCACTGTTCTACAAGAGTTTAATTTCAGTGATATGAACAGCGTAGACTGAGGGTTACCTAAGACTCAAGCCTGATATCTGAAAATGGGATAAAAACATCACTACTAGCATTAGCTTCTCTGATAACTTTCACTTCTACTAGCAACTCTCACAGCTGTTCAAAGTTCCAAAGATTCAAGGTTCCGCAAGTGCAATATAAATTCGCCGTGGTTGGTCAAAGTATTTCGTTTGCTTGTAGTTGTATCTTATTGTTACATCCACATTATAATTTGTTCCCTTGTACAGAAAACTTTTACCTTCTCTGCAGCTAATCTCACTATTTCGCTAATCAAAACCAAGTCAGTCTCACCTTTACTTCTGCTAGCCAGTTCCACAGCTCCCCCATGTGTTTCTCTAAAGCTTCCACCGACGGTTTCTTCACGGGCTCTTCTTTTTTCACGTCGGCGAGCACCGTCAAGAGAAGTTCTTTGTCAGCGGGCTCGCTTTTAGAGCTCTGAGCCAGCACTTTCTGCGAATTCTTAATCGCTTTTTTCTCTTCCTGCAAAGCCTTTTTGTAGTTATCCATTTCAGATTGAACGAGCTTCAAGAAACCCATCCCCTTCTCGTGGGCAGATAGTAAAGCATCTACCCCAGTGAGTTTGGCTTCAAACTTGTTGACGTATTTCGACTTCTCAGCTGCCACGAAAGCAACATCGTCGTTGAAACTGTCGATGGGCATCATCAAATGTCCGAGATGATCCTCGGAGAAGCACTTCTTGCAGGCGACCACCTCACAGGCACAGCACCAAAAATCGACTTCCTTCCCATGCTTCGGACACCGACAAAGCTCACTTAGCTGCCTAAGTTTCCTGTCTTCCGAGGGAATCAGCATATAATTAACAGGCAAGTGCTCCAGGTGGGTCTTGTAAGGGCGTCTGCAGGATGGACATCGCTTTGGTTTGTCGGAGTCGATCTTGCTGACGCACTGGTAGCAGTAGGAGTGGCCGCAGTTCAGTAGAATGGGACGTCTGTCGTCTGCGTCGAACACCTCCTCGCAGATCTCGCAGACTGATGACACCACCGCCATGGCCTGACCTGCCCAAGTTATCATACCCTCATTAATCTATAACATTAATAGCGTTGTTCCTGCGTTCGTGTGTTACGCTCTTCAATAATAGATTTCAGCTCGCACTTGGAAAAAATTTCAGTCAGTTTCGAAGCAAAGACATGAAGTTCATTTTGCACGTATCATACCTGCCATGATACCAATTTTCATTTCTTGTAATATTCACGTCGCTGGGGTTGCATACCGATCCAAATATGGGAAAAACTGATCGTAGCCATAATACGGTTCATACGAAGCTGTTCTCAACTGCATCATTCTATACTGTATTTTTCAAGTGCTATGCGATGTTTAGAGAAATGATGTAAACAAATTGAAAAACAACTTTCAGCGACATGAAACGATTTCTTGTTAAATGGGCTGAGTGTTGTATTATATTGGCAGGCTATCGCACTTCAACTGTAAAGCAGCCTCGGGTCCCGCAGAAGAATTGAAATCATCAAACATACAGATGAAAAATGGAAACGTTTAAAATATGAAAGTCTAAATAATGTTATCTTCAGACGATGAATAACAAAGGATGGCGAAGGCGTGTAAAAATAGAAAAAAAGCAATGAGAAAAGTACCTTAAAAAGCGATATTGCTATATTCGCTTATGCTGTCTTTATATCTCTATCATGATATACACGGGCGAAAAATCTGCTGGTAAAATATCTGCGAGATCCACCAGTAATATAGTGTCTAGATATGTTGTGCATGTACAGGGTGACTTAGGGCGCGGGCGGACACGCCTACGTAAGAGTTGCATTGGCACGCAAATCTCTATCTGACTGGACATTGCTATGCCACTAAAAAGAATATCTAACGTTTGAGTCGTTTCTGGCAGTTTGTACGTTATAACAAGCAGCAATGGCCAAGCTTTGGGAATATGAATCTCCTACCTTTGAGTTAGTTTAAAGTTGCAATGACGCATAGTTTTAGCGTGACTTTCAAGCGCTATTAGTTGTAGTCACGGCAGAATGACGGCCAAAGCGAAAAGTTAAGTGGCTGAGCAATTATTACGTTACTGTGCCCACACCATTAGGGATGGACTTACTACGAGTTGGAACACCGATGCGCTTCACTTTCTTGGAACAGATGTTTCTGCGCGCATGATAACGGTTGAATCTATTAAGATACATCGATTGCAAAATGCATGTACAGTTGTGAATTGAAACTCAATAGTAATTCAAAGACAGAATCCAAGTGAGCACGCAGCCCTCAAGTTAATGAAATAGCTGCCGCGGCTAGGAGTTTGGGCTGTTCTTTTTTTTTAAGATAATAATATTAGATAAGTCGAAGCTGCATAAACGGCAGCGCAAGGGAAAGGATAGGGAGCAACGGTGCCATGTTTCGACTCTCGTGTGCAGCGCACTTGAGGTTTGACGCAGTTCGTTAGAATTAAGGAACAGGCGCTGTTTGTCGGTAGGTAAGGTTGAGAAGCTGCATTAGGTAGAACTAAAGTGAGTTATAATAGCGTAGATTAGGATTGATTCATTTTAAAAATAGAGGACATTAACTACCCGACACGGGTCCCGCTGGTAATTATAAATACCCTTACTTTTTTTTAGATGACACGGAAGTAATGTGCCCTTTTTAAAAAGCTTTCAGACGACGAATCACGAGAAAATGTAAAATGGTAGGAAAGATTGTCCGATTTGCACAAGCGGTTATTATTACATTCCTTATTAATATCTGACGTCTTTTCGTACAAGGTACATAAGAATAGCTCCTTTTCAAAATTCTTTATGAGAGTGAAACGCACAAAAAATTAAAGGAAAATAATCGAGATAAGTTTGAATGATAGAGTCAAGTACAGAGTTTGAGTTACGGGGAAATATTTATTCCTTGTGTTCTGATATTTCTCCTTTAGGTGTGGAAAAATTAATTGCTTGTAAACGGTCACGGTGAAATTTACGTGAGTTTTGCATAGAGAATTCTATCCCGAAATTAAGCCTTCGAGGTTAGACTTGTCTGAATCTCCAGGCAGATGCACTAGCTTTTACCGGTTGGAGCGAGCTCCCTGCATTAGCTGTTAATCGCTTACCTTAGCAAACTCAATCCTGATTGTAAAAGAGAGCTTCGACTCTGCTTCACAAAACAGCGTTTCGTTCAATGCTTACGATGCAAGATTCAAAATCGCAAAACCAAAGCTCTGCCTAAAATTCCGTACTGATGAAGCCACGAGGGCTTAATATCGGCACCCAGCCGAACGAGTCCTTCATCAGAGCTCGTGCCTTTTCATCCTCTCAGTCATTTGCACCGAGGCGTCTCACTTAATTAGGACGTTACTCAAAGTTATGTTGACGCAGTCACCCTTATGGTTCCCCATTCACGTTCTCAGTCACGCACAGGCGTACACCTGCGCATGAGCACTTACCCTAACATCAACATGCACAAACATGAATGGGTATATTCGTGAGCGTGAGTAAATGTTTGTGCGCTGTATGTGACTGCACATACATGTGCGCTGCCACGCGCAAAATAGGCGCACCCTCAGAAAAGCGATACAAATACTCACTCCTTTAAACATACCACGCGGCGGCCCCCCGAGCAGTTTGTAAGGGTCAGACCACCGGCCCCTGACTTGGTCTTATCGATCACTGCCCTCTGTCTGGCAGCTGCTCTTTGACTGGTGCCCAAGCATGCTACAGTACAGTACTGTTACGGCCACAGTACAGTAGTGTTACGACCACAGTATAGTACCGTTATGGCCATTGATTAGATTAGATTAAATAGGCGGCAGTAGACGAACCAAAAGGCCCATTCCCAAAGAGACACCGGGACTAACACCCCGGCCTCTTTGAGCTATTGCCATATGTTAGTAGGATATAGAGGATTGGGGAAACGAGAGGAGAAAATACGGAAGACAAAAGAGAAAAAAGAGAAAGAGAAAATAAAAAATAAAAAACAGAAGGGGAGAAGAATCTCCGCTATGAATCCCCCCAAGCATGATCGATTGCCGCTGAAATATGGAGCTTAAATATGTAGATGGAGTGGAAGTGAGAAGAAGTCAGCATAAAATGGCCTGGGAAGCTTTGGTCGTTAAGTGCTTGCGACTCGTGGAGGAGGAGTTCTTAGCTGAGGAGGATATCT
>LQNS02277813.1:6960293-6979112 GCA_001587735.2 Parhyale hawaiensis | reverse complement strand
ATCGTTTTCTCATATGGATGCGGTACTCGACATATTAGGAGGGCGAAGCACCATGAGTGTTTAATTCTTAGTCTTAAAGCTAACACCGTAACAAGAGTGTTTTTATTTTATATATATAGTAGTGCTACGGCCACAGCACAGTACTGTTACGGCCACAGTACAGTACTATTACGGCCACAGTACAGTACTGCTACGGCCAGAGTACAATACTGTTACGGCCACAGTACAGTAGTGTTACGACCACAGTATAGTACCGTTAGGGCCACAGTACTGCAGTATTACGGCCACAGTATAGTAGTGTTACGGCCACAGTACAGTACTGCTACGGCCACAGTACAGTAGTGTTACGGCCACAGTACAGTAGTGTTACGACCACAGTATAGTACTATAACGGGTAGCACTATCGTCTCTCACGACGATTTTGCGTTCACGTTAAGCTTTCCTGCGCGCCACCACTAAAATAAACACTACCTAGGCAAACCTAACCCTTACCTAACCTTCTAACCTAACCAAACCTTACCTAACCTAACCTAACCCAGCCTAACCCAATCTAACCTCTCTAACCTTACCTAACGTTACCTAATGTTACCTAACATCACCTAACCTAACCCAACCTAATCAGCGATACAGCGGGCAGCGCGGCGCACCAACGTGAACGCCGCTCACGCGCACACGATCTGCGCACACAAATCGTCGTGAGAGACGATAGTGCTAACGGGTACACAACAGTACTGTAACATACGCACGCAATGATCACACACACGCGGGCGCGTACTTTCTCGAACTGTGCCCAAACACTACGCGCGTTTAACACTTTATCTCAGGAATTAATCTGCCTGGCCCGTAGTATTACCGCCATTTGAAATACGGTGTTGAGACCACACAATGAGAGACAGGGTTATGTCTCTAGCGCCTGAAGGACACATAATTTCGCAAGAATATTCAGTGATAGTAGACGATGGCATCTAAAATTATGGCACAGTAATTTCAGTAGGCCAGCTTCTAGCGCTGGCTCTTTTGAAGAATGACAACTTCCCTAAGTGAAACGGTGTTGAATCCCCACGCCATGTGCAAAGATCAGCCACTACAGGAATAGCACATTTGTTACAAACATACGCGATAGATACCTTCGCCTAAGAAAATTTGCCACACTGTAGGATTTACAATAGTTTTCCCTAAAAGTTTCTTTGGCGTAAAGAAAACGCATGGGGAATTCCTGGGCAGACTATGGTAAATAGGCTTTTAGCAGTTGTATCGTCTGGGCTACCACCATTTTTATCATTTTTACTTCTTCTACTCAGTATCTAGGATCTCTTTTTCATCACCATTTAAAAGAGAGAAAAAAATGAATGCAGTTTAACTTTAACGAAGAGGATATCTGTGAGTGATCATGTTGCGCGCACGGGGAACATCAATTCTACAGTACTATAAACGTAACGGTAGCATCGCGCAACGTTCGCAGCTCACACTCATTGCATATATTGCAGGTTCGAGGCCAACCCAGGCACGCGAACGTTTTGTTGATCTAGCTGTGCTGACTCAGCAGTTGTGGGCGTGCAGATCGCCCTGGGGGGACTTGCCTTCGTCAGAGATGAAGGGGTGTAGGTCCTTTAACCCTTTCGCCAAATTGGCGCCATAGTTTGTGAAGACCCGTGGTCGGCTGCAGCCGCACTTACTCCTCTGGGGCCAGTATGCATTCATATATCCGCAGCACAAACCAGTGCATATGGGTTTTCCAGTTGAGGGTGCGGTCAAAATTAATATTGCATTTACCTCAACAAATGTGTGCATTTGGACTATCATGTTCTGGGTATTACTAAAAGACAATTTAATTCAGTGAGAGGTGAATTTTCATTGGGATGTTGAAGGAAATAATTGATCCTGCGGAAACGAAATTTTCGTTGAGTCAATTAAGGAAAAAGTTTATTTTAAGAAAAGTGCTTTCTCGTTGGAGCAACTGAGGACATCGGATATCGTAACTCTATATATGTTTCATGGATAGGTTGATGAAGTCCAACCCACTGAGATTAAGTTGTTTGGAATCTCAATAAGGGACACAAGCTACGATGCGATGAATCGAGTTTCATACGTCAAATCCAAATCTGTTGTCATTGAGGCTACCGAGAACTCAGTCTTGATCTTAGATTTCTCAAGAGTTGACACAAGCTTGAAAACCGCCGCCCGTATTGCCTTTCTCAGTTACCACCTGTAAGTTGGTTTACGAAGCTGAAACGTCCCTTGGCGTGTGACAGCCCAAGTAGTATGCAACGAGCTCTCTCATTGGTCGGCCAATGTAAGAAGTTACGGGCGTGGGGTTCATAGATCGTGTTTCTCGGAATGTAAAGATGTCTCAAGTTATAAGATAGAAAGGTCTACGATGTCGTAAAGTTAGCATAGCTGAGCCGTGCTCCTTAAAACAGTTTTAAGCCGTCTCAAGCCCATTTGGGTTGCCATTACCCCTAGGACATGATTCGAAGCGACGAAGCCAACGCTTCGATTTACAGTAGCTACCGGGCTCATCAATCCTAGTGGGTTTCAATTCACCGTTCCACTCGAAGACGTCTATCTAAATGAGGATGTATTGGGTAGGTGCAACTGTTTTTCTCGGAGGAATAAAATATGACAAAAATCCTTGCAACGAAGTAACACAACCTGGGTAAGATGGGGCTTACTATGTTTTACTCTGAACAAAATCGCCTCATATAGAAGTGGAGTATAGGGCACCGAAAAACACAGAAGCTCCGACCGCCGAGTGGTTCCGCCTACTTCCTGTTCTCCAGGCTCCGCCCACTTCCGGTTCGCATCCCCCAAACACCCCCGCTACACCGGCAGTACAATGGCCGTTCGAAACCGGAAGGTCACGCGCGAGGGTAGGTTCTGTGTTTTACGGTGCCCTATACTCTACTAATATACATACATATATGTTTTCCTTTAGAACAGAATTTGCCAGACATTCCAACTGGGAGATTCACATGCACTAGCTAGTTCGTGCTGCAGATACATTATTGGTAGTATTATTCTACTATAATTAATAAAGGGAAATGATAGAATTATATTAGTAGCAGTAATTGTAAGTAAATAACGTCAATATCATTGATTTGGAGGCACCCTGAATATATTTAACTAGGTAGGTATATAGAAGCCCATACGTAATGTGTTTTTGTCGCTTAGATTATTTGAAAACAACTAAATCTGACTTACCCATTACAGTTTGCGACACGCTCTTCAGAACTTCTGACACCTTTTCTTCAGTAAAACCGTTTTAGCGTCACACAGGTCCATCAATTTTCTATTTTTCTACCGATACAAGGACTAGCATTTAGCACGAACAAATGTCTGATCTCATGTCCAGGGAGCACGCAAACAAATTTTTAGTTTTGCAGCAAAGGAAGCAAAGTGGATATGAAATAAGATGTTATGAAGTCGTGGTGAGGGATGAGGTAACCAATGGGGTTCTTCTTCAAGCGCAACTCTCCATAAAGTAGGATTATCGAACCTACTTCATAGGTAGGACGTGCATGGAGTCCATCCGGACACGCTCAACCGGCTGTGGCGTGCATCATCACCCGGACAAAATTCAACCTCCCTACGTCGCTGCTCGCTTGCGACTAAACGCGGATATCACACCGTATTATGATATACGATATGTTTAAACATTTTTGTGAAGAACACTTGAACTAAATACGAAGTGCAAATGACGCTTCACTTCAAAAACATCAATCAAGGGGCCATACCGGCACAGATTTTGCCTTCAGTGCTGTGAAAGTTTCCACAAGCCTTAAAGACAATTTTTCTATTGATAATTGCTTATTGTTCAATCTGCACATATTCACTGCTTTTATTTATTTGCTTGAAGAAATAAATTTATAAGTGACAACGATTTTTCAGGCAAAATTGTTTAAAATACTCATAGGCTGCTTAGCTGGAGCCAGTTTCTCGTGAGTCCTCCCGTGACGCTCTCCGCTTCCTGAATAGGGATAACCTAGATACCCGATTTTTAGACTTTAACCAAGTCCAAAATATAAAAATGGGCTCCTATGCATAAAGCCTAACTTAACCTCACTAACCTAAACTAATCTTGCCTCACCTAAGCTGATCTCACCTAACTTTACCTAGCCCAACTTCACCAAACGTAACAAAATCTAACTTAACCTCACATAACATCTTTCAAGGGTTCTTGCAACTCACGTTCGCATATGCAAATGCTAAGTCAAATTTAGCTTAGCACAATATCATTTAGTTTACTTGAATGTGCTCTGTTCAAATAAACGAATAGAGCTCTCATATATAGCTTCAAGAGAAAGTAGGGCTATGTAAGGTACTTTTTTTTCTACCGGGCCTGTTTTTCCGGATGCCAGCTGTTCCTACGAATAATTATGAAATCACAATGATCACTTAATATCCCGCATACAGTGGATACACCTAATGAGGTCTTCGTTTGCCTCAATGATAGAATTTTGAAGGTTTGATAGCTTGATGATGAGGAGGAGGAGAAGCAGACAGTGGTGAGAGCAGTTCTTAAGTTCCTAATGGTACAATTCTGTTGGCTAGTGAACTAAGGTCTCCAATTAAAATTTTCAATTCTTCCTTATTGGAAGTTGCAGCACGTGAATATAGCGCTTTGTACACCAATTGGAAGATTTTTGCTCATACATATATGTACTGTATATATATTCAATTTGATGTTAATAACAGTGAAGCACTGCACTAGTGCTGGTGTATAGGAGGGTTATACATTCTCTCGTAAGTTCTTGTACGGATCATAACTGTAATCTCAATTTTTCTCTTCGGCCATGCAAGCATTTATAGGATTTTTTCCATAACCCTTTAAGAAATAAAGTAGAAATCAGATCAGTCACAGTTAAATCCTCGTACTAAGCACAGTCAAACTGATCGTTTAGCATACCCACAATGCAAAATTTTATTTACCTCTTCCCCTCTCCCCATCAATTAGCCTTGTAAGAAGAAAAGGTTGCATTTTGAAAAAAAAAAAAAAAACTTATCGATTTTGGTCAAGGTTTTGTCAGTCGACGAATAAAAAAAGTACATTCGATGAAAACGTCCAACGCATTTACTTGTCCCGTTGGGGCAGACGTTAAAGAGTTTTCAATTACGCGAGTGCTTTTCACTGACCAGAGGTAAACAGGTTCGGAAGGCTTCCACGAAAAGGAAGAACTGCAGGCTTTCCACAACACCACCACAACACAAGCACTAACCAGCTTCGATCCCCAGGACAGTTTCCCCGCGATATGCAGCTGGTGCGAGCGTCTTATCAGTTTCCTGATTGTTATCGCTATCGCTAAACTATTTTTATCAGCGATGTTACACGTTTGGCTGATACGGGCACAGATTACACTACAGGCGCATGAGTGCAATAAACTCATTGATGTCCAGTGAGCCTTTATAGGTTACATCTGGGCTCTATAAACGACGCGCAGCGGCAATAAATCTAAAGAATTGCAATAAAAACCTAGAAGAGAGACCGCATCGCATGAATATATTTGTCTGTAAGTGTCATGTTACGCACTGAAGGAACAAGATTGCAAGAAATTCGAGCGTTGAAGATTCAACGGCACGGTATCTGTGATGAGGATTAGGGTCGGCTAATTAATTGTAACGGACTTGAGTTCGCCGAAAGGAGCGTGTTCGTACATGTCAAAAGTGATAATGCATCTACTGTAAGTCAGAGATGCGCTTTGTATAACGGGACCTCCCCGAGATGGGTTGGGGTGTGTTGGAAATTTTGAACTTCAGTCCAATGGTAAGGTCTGATCAGACGTTGTAAGGTCGGGTCAGACCCTTGTAAGGTCGGGTCAGACATTGTAAGGTCGGGTCAGACGTTGTAAGGTCGGGTCAGACGTTGTAAGGTCGGGTCAGACCCTTGTAAGGTCGGGTCAGACATTGTAAGGTCGGGTCAGACGTTGTAAGGTCGGGTCAGACGTTGTAAGGTCGGGTCAGACGTTGTAAGGTCGGGTCAGACGATGTAAGGTCGGGTCAGACGTTGTAAGGTCGGGTCAAATGTTGTAAGGTCGGGTCAGACGTTGTAAGGTCGGGTCAGACGTTGTAAGATCGGGTCAGACGTTCTAAGATCGGGTCAGACGTTGTAAGGTCGGGTCAGACGTTGTAAGATCGGGTCAGACGTTGTAAGGTCGGGTCAGACGTTGTAAGATCGGGTCAGACGTTGTAAGGTCGGGTCAGACGTTGTAAGATCGGGTCAGACGTTCTAAGATCGGGTCAGACGTTGTATGGTCGGGTCAGACGTTGTAAGGTCGGGTCAGACGTTGTAAGGTCAGGTCAGACGTCGCAAGGTCGGGTCAGACGTCGCAAGGTCGGATCAGACGTTCTAAGGTCGGGTCAGACGTTGTAAGGTCAGGTCAGACGTCGCAAGGTCGGGTCAGACGTTGTAAGGTCGGGTCAGACGTTGGTCTTGAAATCGTTGTGACAGTCAGAGTGTGTGTGTCCTTCATAAAATAAACGTTGCAAACAGTACTAATCTTATCCCTTCCTAAGCGGCAGAGTAACCTTTTGACAAGAGAAAATCCTGTTGTGGCAGCTTCATTCTAATACTTGAATTTCAGATGGTAGCTACCAGCTCAGGGCGAAAATCTTTAGATAAATAGAATGGCGAAATTAAAATGTTATGGATTGACCGGTCCAGGATTTCAGCGAAGAGCGTTGGGTTTATTTATTTTTTCATTACGTTGAGCGCATGTATACCCAAGGTTGCGAAGTTGAGCTTTTAGCAGTCCTAAATGTGAACGGATAAAGGCCCATCCCTGAAACTCAATTCAACAAGTCGACACCAGCGCACCTGCCTTAAAGTTCTGGTCGAGTCAAGCCTTAATGTTTCGCGTTCGACAATCAGTCAAATGTGCCGCAAAACATTCGCATGCGTTTTTGCGTCGGTTTGGCAAAACACTAATGTCAGCACTTTCACTACGATATGAGCCACCGGTGGCTCAAACTGGCTTAACCCTACAACAATAGGGGTCATCCCAGATGCTAAAACCGCAATTGAGCTTCTGGGCGGCGCTGCGCAGCCGCAAAGGTAACTGGGGTTTCGCGTGGAACTGTGGTTGATAGCGAATGTGTTAATTAATTAAGAGACGTTCGTAACTCAAAAGCGTCATCGTTTGAGCCCACCAAAAAGATACTCGGAGACCAGCTTCGGCATAGAATTTGGACAGTTTGAGCAATGAATGACTAAGGGAACGCAGCTCTGCTCAAGTCGATCACGTGACCGTGTGCTCCTAAACAAACCAGACGCACAATCTATAGAGAGGCGGCAGAGGCGACGTACATCGCCCCTTTTAAGCCGCTAAGTGGAACAAAGTAAAATTCAAATTACGTGTAAAGCGATTGAGCGGCGAAATTAAGCCTTTGAAAACTGGCTTGTCCGAATCTCCAAGCTGGGGCACTGGCTTCGACTCGCTGATTCAAGTGTCAGGCGTTGACTCTTAATCAGTTAGTTACCTGTGACACTTATGGGGCAGGTGCCATCGATTATTGGAAGGAATAGTAAAAAACGCATTAACCATAAAAGTGTCATAACACAACTTCTTTATTACTGATCATGTCGCAATGACCTTATAATTATCCCAACACAATTTTTATCATTGAGCAAGTAACGATGCTCTTCCATGCAACACATTACAATGCTTTGACATATATGATGCTAAGCCTATGGTATAGAAAACAGCTAACCATGAAGAACAGTCGNTAAATCAAAATTATTATTATTATCTTGAGTAGTTTAAGTCTCCGTCTCCACAGCAACGGCGATCTAACAGAGGAAGAAGCAAGGGACACATAGTGTGACGATCGACACGTGGAACCCATGCACGAGGGTGTTCCCACACAGTCGTAAATCAAAAGCATCATCGTTTGAGCCCACCAAAAACATATTCGGAGACCAGCTTTGGCATAGAATTTGGACAGTTCGAGCAATTAATGACTAAGGGAACGCAGCTCTGCTCAAGTCGATCACGTGACCGTGTGCTCCTAAACAAACCGGACGCACAATCTATGGAGAGGCGGCAGTAAGACTCGTTATATATATCGACGTACATCGCCCCTTTTAAGCCGCTAAGAGGAACAAAATAAAATTCAAATTACGAAAGCAAAGTGATTGAGCGGCGAACTTAGGCCTTTGAATACTGACTTGTCCGAATCTCCAAGCTAGGGCACTGGCTTCCACTCGTTGATTCAAGTTTCAGGCGTTGACTCTTAATCAGATAGTTGTCTGTGACACTAATGGGGTAGGTGTCATTGATTATTGGAAGGAATAGTACAAAACGCATTAGCCATAAAAGTGTCATAACACAATTTCTTTATTATTGATCATGTAGCAATGACCTTATAATTATCCCAACACAATTTTTATCATTGAGCAAGTAACGATGCTCTTCCATGCAACACATTACAATGCTTTGACATATATGATGCTAAGCCTATGGTATAGAAAACAGCTAACCATGAAGAACAGTCGTCGGTAATCCTATCTCGCTTCGCTAAAGGAAATTGATCAGTAGGGTAACTTGTCTAGTACCCGTCCACCATGCTAGTAGCCGTCCACTTGGCTTTAAGAACTTCCTATGTGAAAACTAGCAGTGCTAGAAAGCCGTACATAGGCATAAACTGTAGGCTAAATAGTACCCTACAGTTTAAGCCTATGAACTTCTCTCTGGTACTGCTAGTTTTCACAGAGGACGTTTTTAAAGCCAACTGGACGGCTACTAGCATGGTGGACGGGTACTAGACATGTTACCCTACTACACGAGAGGAAAGCTGTTGCGGGGGTATTGATCCAGTCAGAAATGGAGATGGCCAGGGGGCACGGGTCGTTGCATGAAAGTGTTCCGTCAATGGCACCATAGCTCTTGAAGATCTGTGATAAGACTGCACCCGTGCATTCCTCTGAGTATAGTTGGCCTATAGCCTGAAAACGTGCGAGCGGGTTTCCCAGTACAACGGCGATCTAACAAAGGCAGACACAAGACACACATAGAATGTCAATAGAAACGTTGACATAATATTAACGAGCATGGGAACAGTAACTAGGGGAAGAAGAGGAAGAAAAAACAAAGTAAGATCAGTAGAAGTAGGAAATCGGGAGGAAGTAAAGCGGGCATGATGGCCAAACGTCCAGAAGACCTAGCTAACGGCTGAGTGAAAAATTACCTACTCAAGACTAGCTCGTTACGACCGTAACGACTTTGGCTGAAGCTTAACGTGCTCAAATTACCAAATTCTCTGTGTTTACACATAGGAAGGAAAAACGAAAGGATGAAGGCCTTGCAAGCAGTGAAGCGAAGCAGCTAACTGACGAGTGGAATATCACTGAGCTTGAAAACACAAAATAGAGAAAACCCATGAATGGAAGATCACCGAGCATGGGAAGCAAGACGGTAGAACCAACGGACGAAAAATTTCAGACCATTTGAATAGTAGGACAGAAAAACTAACCGAACCCTTGTATTGATCACCGAGCAAGTATGACAAAAGGAAAATAATAGGGAATGATCATTTTTACAGAGAAACATCAGGATGCACGCAGGTGTTTCATGACGTAGACTGGTGGATCATCACAGCAGACGCTGCAGTCAGAGATTCTTATTTCGACAAAAAAGTGAAAAATGCTTCGTAGTTTTGCTGCACGTGCGAATCGAGACGCGGATTTATGCTCATACGCAAGTCGCTATTGTGAGTGAAAGTTTAGTCTGAATTTTCAGACTTCAGGTGCATCAATTTTACTTGTTTTAATAAATCTTGGTGTACCATCGGCTTTGTCAAACACCGAAACACAGAGGTGTAAAAATGCCAATACAGGAAACCGGCAAGAAATACAACAGCAAGAAACAAATAACACAGAAGAAAGAAGTAACAACCATACATACAGCAAACGATACTAATAATTATTGGCTTTATTAACATTTTACACTGCAACGGGACCGTTGCAGCTAGACTATGCCAACTCATAATCGATTTATGAGCAAAATTCAGCTGCCATGCCGTCCAGATAAACAGTGGAAATAGGCAGCAAAGGTGTAGTAAAGCGGAAGTACAAATGAAAAGCCTAAATGAAGAAATGAACGCTGCCTCCCTAGTAAAAATTTCAATTTTTTACTGTGAGGACGGGAGGGAATTCATTTTTCATCCCTATTACGGGTCTTTCATTCCCGACCCCCTTCCCCGCCTCCACGACTATGTTTCTTTTAACTAGGTACTCAAGATGAAAGTTTCAGCTGAACGTTCACTCATAACTTGAGCGTGCAGACATCGGGTCTGGCCCGGGTAATATCCAATCTACTTCTTCAATGTAGTACATAAATATACGTAGATGCGTACGTAACAGACAACCGATACATACCTATAGGTACATTAACTTACCTAAAATTTATGTCTTTACCTTGGCGACTGAAGAACTATGCTAACAATTTTCAACGACCGTCAATGTAGTAAAATAAGATTTACCACGAATTGCTCATCAACTTACACTGATAACAAATGTGTTGCTTCGAATGAAAATACACATACAAATAACTTAACAAATTTCGTAATACATTTTCTTATTCCAAGCACTAGCTACCGTACTTATTTGTGCGAATGGAAGGCATTTTAGAATTTTTTCTTCTACTTTGTCAGGAAGCTTTCCACAAAAGATATATTAGTGTATTTGTTTTCTGTTTTGTCAAGAAGAATTTCTACATGACATGATTTCTATTTGTCTCGTAAAAATTTTCAATAACAAAATGAAAGGGCCGTTTTCGTGATATCCTCCAAAACCAATTTAAGATTACCATAGTGATAATTTTTACCATCTAGATTATTCAAGTATTCGCCACTAGATCATATAACCAAACACTATAACTACTTGACTGCCCTTGCGGAACCCCAAGTAGACCCTAAAACCGATGAAGCTTCAATGAAATTTCCTCATGAACACAGGGAGGTCAAACAGAAGAACTGCACGTGGTGATGCAAGAAAAAAAAATATATATGTATTTCGTACCTAGAGCTACGCAGGTCAGTGACGATGATAGAATTTTAAAACCTAGAAATAATTTTAAATTAATCAAAATCAATTTTGACATACAACATTGAAACATGCTCATATATGTAGGATTCCTTGCGTCATAGAGAATTGTTTGTTTTCGGCTTCAGGTCGCTGATAATAACTACAGGGCCTACTTGGCACGAATTGCCTATCAAGTTGTGAGGTGTGGGGAGCCAAGTGCACTGTGGTCTATGGCTTAAGCCTCAGGCATTTCAAATTGACGCGTACCATAAGAATTTGAGTTTAGTTCAAGCGGATAGTACATTTGAACTAAATATCGAGTACGTTAGGCCTATGTCTCCACCATAAAGGCAAGCTTACAGATGATAAAACAAGACATTCAATACGTGGATAAATAAATACGGAGAATTCAGGCACGAAGGCGTTGTGTTATCAGAAAGCATTAACGCACATAGGAACAAATCGGAAGATTCGAGACGGATTGGTAGGAGCATGGAAATGGATGGAAGCAAACCAGTCTCAAAGGAACGACTGCAAAGGCTTAGCTAAGGTTAATATAACGTATGGGATTTCTCGGTGGGAGGGGCGCTGATCCTCATGACATATGAAGGGCGAACCCAGCTTACCTAACATTAGGCGTGATATTGACTTCACCATTTCAACTAATGAAGCCAGCACTGAGAGTTTCCGCATGGGAATAGCGACCCTTACTTGTGCTTCATCCTGATGTGTCGTCGGAGGTTAGTCAAACTCGAGCCCAAATACTTGCACTCGGGACACGAGAATGGTTCTTGGCCCCTGTGCATCGACTGGGTATGATACGTTAGGGCAGCCTTTAGGCCGGCGGAGTACTCGCATTCCGTACACTTGTAAGGTTTCTTATCTTCGTGGGTGTTGGAAATGTGAATCGTTATGTAATTTTTATAGGCCGACGAGAAATTGCAGTGAGGGCACTTGTAGGGTTTCTTTGTGTGGTGACGGGCTACATCGTGTTCAGTTAACCTGAATTTGTACGCGGTTTCGTAATCACATTTAGTGCACTTGAAGAAACGCTTTTCGCTGTTGTCCTTAGTGTGTGACTCAAGTGTGCCAGACTTTTTCTTGGGGTGTTCGACTTTGACGTGTTTCCTAAGACTGTCTTTCGACGCAGCGACGTAATGACACTGGGAGCACTTAGCAGGGCTGGCAGGAGGATGCATAGCAAGTTTATGCCTCTGTAAATGCCACTTGTCAGCCGCCGAGTAACTGCAGTCAGGGCATCGGTGGCGGCGGTCGTCGCTATGCACCATGGTGATGTGCCGCTGCAAGTTGGCAGAGATGGCCGTCTCGTATTTACACTCAGTGCAAGTGTACGTCGATGAGGAATGCTTCGCCAGAATGTGGTTTCGCAGACAGCCTTTGAACGCCGACGAGTAATCACACTCGTCACAAGCGAACGGTTTCTTCTCTCCATGCTTGTTGCTAATGTGGACGGCCAGGTATGTTTTGTAGCAAGACGCGAAGCTGCAGTAGGGGCACTTGAACGGTTTTTTGGAGCTGTGCTTCGTAATAACGTGATGGCTCACTCGACTTTTGAAGATGGAACAGTAGTCACATTCTGGACAGGCGTGCAGAGGTCGGTTTAAATGGGTGACACCGATGTGGTGGGTGAGGTTAGTTCTGGCTGATGTGGTGTAGCTGCAATGGGGACAGCTCAGCGGTTTTTTAGCTGAGTGTTGAACAGTGATATGTCGCCGCAGGTAAATACGATCGGCAGAGGCGAACGTACACATGTGGCACTTGTAAGACTTGGAGTCAGAGTGTCTCACCCTCACGTGGCGTTGGAGGTTGCTCGCGTCGATAGAGGCATAGTCGCATTTGGGACAAGCGTAGGGTTTTTCCTTCGAATGTTTGGAGGCAATATGGCGCTGTAGACGAGATTTTATGGATGCCGAAAACTTGCACTGGTCACACTTATGGGGTTTGTTTTGGCCTAGTGTGTGCATGTCAGAAACGTGCACGGGTAAGTAGCTTTTGGAAAACGTGCTGAATTCGCAATAAGGACACTTGAAGGTTTTGCGGTTGAGATGCCGAGACTCGATGTGGAATCTGAATTCTTTCTTACTGAAACAGAAATGCTCACATTCGAAGCACTCGAACAGATTACTGTCCAAGCACTTTGCCGCGATGTGACAGTAAAAAGATAATTTTTCAGGTGTTGAGAAGTTACAGTCGGGACAAGCGAAGCTTTGCATTGCAGACTGTCTGTCTTGCTTTCTTTTCGTGTCGGGTGGAGTGAAGGTGGAATCTGTAGTAAGGGTACCGCTGGAATTGGAATCTACGGAATCAGTGGAACTTTCACCTTTGGAAACTGAAACCATGGATTTGGAAATTTTGACATCAGGACTTTGAGATTGAGAATTCACGTCTTTGGAAACATTTCCTGAGCTGGAATCGTCAAGCAGCTCACAACTTGTGTGTCGTAGTGCCGTGTGACCGAGCAGCTTAGACGAGGAATTCGTACTAAACGTGCAGTCCCTGCAGGAGAACTTTGCCTCTACTTTTACACTATCAGTCTTAGCTGACTGCGAAGCACTTTGCGATCCCACACCAACTGATTTTTTATTAGCTGGATCAGGCAGATGTTCTAGGTTATTATTTGAACCTTTGATTTTTATGGGAGGTGTTGGATTTTTCTTCGAAGATCGTGGTGCTGGGTCATCCCCCGAGGTAGGGTTCTTCTCAGAATTGATCTTTTCGACAAATTTTGATTTGCTTTGAAATTTATCAGAAGGAAGATCGTGAGGAATTTCGTTAACACAATGGAATTTCTTTGAGACTGATTGTGTATTTAACAGCTTGGAGTGTTCATGTTCTTCAAAAGAAGACTCCAGTGAAATAACTTTCTTGCTAGAATTGCGTTTCTTGACACTTGTAGCTTCTTTAGAGGAATGGGAGTCTTCGCGTTCAGTCGGAGAAGGATCCTGAGAAACAGCTTTCTTTCTAGCATGAGATATTTTACTGCCTGCAGCTTCTTTAGAGGACTGAGAGTCTTTATGTTCACCTAAGGAAGATTTCTGGGAAACAGAGTGCTTTCCAGAAATAGATTTTTTACTGCCTGTTGCTTTATTAGAGGAATTAGAGTCTTTATGTTCGCCTAAGGAAGAATTCTGGGAAACAGCTTGCTTTCTAGCATTGGATATTTTGCTGGCGGCAGCTTCTTCAGAGAACTTGGAGTTTTCATATTCGCTTGAAGAAGAATCTTGAGAAACACATTTCTTTTTACTAATAGATTTTTTACCACCTGCAGCTTCTCTAGCAAACTTAGAGTATTCATGTTTACCTAAAAATGAATTGTGCAAAACAACTTGATTCCTAGCATTAGAATTTTTACTGGCTGCAGCTTCTTTAGAGGAATTAGATTCTTCATATTTACCTGGAGAAGAATCATGAGAAACAGCTTTCTTTCTAGTATTAGACTTTTTTCCACTGACGGCTTCTTCAGAGCACAGAGAATTTTCAGTTTCTTCTGAAGAATACTCCCGATAGGAAATTTCTTTTCGTGAGCTCCGTTTTCTGACATCTGCGACCTGACTGTGCTCAAGTTCCTCGACAGTAACATTTTGCAAAACAGTTTTCATTCTAGAATTGTGTTTCTTTTTACTTGCTAATTCACTCGTGAGCGGCAAGTTGTCATGCTCTTTATCTAAAAAGTTTACAGAGTCTATTCTCTTTTTAGAACTACTCTTCCTGGCAGTTGTTCTTCTCTTTGTGGGTTTAGCATGTTTATGAATTTCCACAGAAGAATCCCGTGTTCTCTTGGCGTGACGTTTTACAACACTCACTGCTTCGGAGTTTTCAGCTTCTTTCAAATGAGAACTTTGACATGCCATTTCGATTTCAGAGCAGTGAGTTAAAACAGGTTCTTCCCTTGATGCAATTTGATCTTCTGAGCCTGGGACTGGAGCAGTATCTTTTCCTAAAGAAAGTTGACCCCTAGAGGAGGGAATTGGGGCAGTTTCTTTACCCAACGAAAGTTGATCTTCTGAGGAGGGAACTGGAGGAGCCTCTTTCTTCAGAGAGCATTTAATTTTTGGCCATTGAACAGATTCAAGATCACTGACAAAGCCGTTCACTGAGTGGCCAAAAACGCTTCCATTTTCTTCTGAAATTGAATTTTGATCGCCATATTCTTCCTCAGAAGTGAATTCCTCCGAAATTTCCATCTTGAACTCAATCTGCGGAGAGCTGCGGCCCGAGGCGAAAAGGGTGTCAGGGTAGGATTCCTCCTGGGAGTCATAATCTGGAAAAAAGAGAGTTTTACGGTAATTTGCCACAATGGTGGTAACCAGCAGGTAAGATACATCGACAAAGTAAAGACCAGAGAAGAGACGTTTTCTATAACTACTTTTATACCAACTAGCAAAGTAAGATGCATCTAGCGAGGCAAAAAAAAAATAAATAAATAAACAGATTTAGGCATCTCCAGCACCGTACCTCCTCAATCACAGACTCCCTTAAAAGAACGCAAGAAAAAAATACCACGAAACTGGAAAATCCAGAAGATTAGACCGCATACAGCGCGCCGTCGGTCGTGAATTGCAGCAAAAGCCGATGCCATATTGAGAATGACCAACCAAACGGTGTAGTAAAATTTAATTGGTACCTAGTACATTTACATCTAACAGTGCAATTTTATGATATCCTATGGTGTAGAAGCAATAAGAATGCTGTATCACTTGCCATTTCGAAACTGGGACACCTGAAATTGAGGCAATATGCCGGTCCACGTTTTAGTAGTTAAACTGCAGTCGGAGTCCTGACAACACCAATAACGCGCGACTAGTCATATTAGCTGTTCACTCAAGCAACTGAGGCTTGCCTAGTCCGGGGTGCCCTGGTCTCTACTTGTTAATTCAAGTTAAAGGCGTTGACGCCTGCTCTTAGTACCAGCAACAGAAGTCGAAGTTGCGAAATCTCAAAGTTTCGATCTGCATTTCCGGACAAGTCAAGTAAGTGGGCTTGGCTTCAATCAAATTTTACGACCCATTGTATGTATAGTAATAATAATAATCTTTATCAAGTACTCACAGACATTAAAAAATTGAAATGATATATGGTACACAAGAGAATGTATCTTATTTCTAGGTTACACACAGCACATATACATATTTATGTCCATAGAAAAATGGAGCCAATGCACGAGTGGGTTCACACACAGGATCAGCAGACACGGGCACAGCAAGTCGGGAAAGATAGAAATAATTAGAACGAAGCATGATCAGAAGGAGCATGAAACTGGAAAAGAGCAAAGTGGCCCAGAAGAAAAGACGTCCCAATGGCCTACTTGAGGTCAATGTACAGGATAACCCTGGGAGGTCAGAACCTCATTAAATAGGATGGGCGGACCAAACCCGATGGCCTATGGCTTATCCTATGCTCCTTGAGAGCTCACTTACTGAAGGCTACACGCAGACGCTGACATGGCTGGGCAGGGCGGAACCGCTTCATGTTATGAAGCGCGAACACAGGGTACGACACTACCGTGCGAGCCTGCCGCGAAGAATCCCACGCTTTACTTAATATCGGAGGGTTCTATGGGAATTACCCAAGTGCCGAACTTACTCTATTTCCGGAGAAACAGTTAAATTTAGTAGGTGAAAATAAAAATCCCATCATATAATAACTGTTTGTTCGGAAATAGAGTTAGTTCGGCAATTGTGTAATTCCCCAATTTTACATGGGACCAACTCGCCTCGATATCAGGCGAAAGAAGCACCTCGTTCATACTTTTCATCCAAAGGTTAGGGGAACGATAAGTCTTCATGTTTAGGAATGCACTAGATATGAGGTCGGGGGCGCAGTTGTCGATCGGGTCTTCCGTCAATGACGCTATGGACCTGTCTGTTGTCGGCTGCAGCTGTACACTATTCTTTGGGTTCTAATGGGCATTTATTTGCAGCATGGACCAGTGCTTGTAGGTTTCCTATTTGGGGATAGCGGTAAAGGCGATTTTACCTTTAAGGGCCTAAAACTCAGACAAAAAAAATTTTCTCCTCACTCACCATCGGAAGGTTCCGCCTTTACGCGGGCCTCAAGCGCCGCCAAGTTAGACAAGAGAATTGCATTGGTGAGCGCGACACTGGCGGGCTCGGGCGCCGCCGCCGGTCGGGCCTCAGCGCCGGTCTGCGCAGGAAGACTTGGCTGACCGGCGGTGGGATACAGCGCTGCGGCTGAGATTTGGGGACTTTCCTGAGGGCCAAAAATACTTGCATTAATTATAGGGCTTAATAAGAATCATAAAATGGCAACTAATTTACAGGGTTCGGGATATGGAATATTCCTGAAGGTATGATAGGTAGTAGTAGGTAGGCAGTAATTAACCCATTCTGGAACGTGTGCTCGAGGTTTCCAAAAGAACAGGATGGGAACATAGCGTGTTTAAGCTAAGCCACCTACGCCGGACTAGTCAAAAACTTTGAAGAGGAAAGTTGGTTCGCAGCTTGAGGCGTGCTGCTAGGGTTAGAAGCTACCAGCTCATAACTGACGAGCTCAGCTCTCGTAGTCACTTCAAGTATAAGAGACATAGTTGACTGGCATGCACCAACACCACATCAGGCACTTATTGAAGCACAAGCACAACTACACTAAATTATGATAGAACGAACAAAAATAGAGCTAAACTAACAAGAACTAAGCTTAGAGCTAAACAAGAACTAAATTATACCGAGCCAAGACCTAACTAAGCTGGAGTAAAATTCCAGGATAAAAACGGATTATATATTTCCAGCCCAGGCAAGAAACAGGAGTAATTAGAGTAGGTAATGAATGAAATATCCTGAAAGTGCACTTATAACATTTAGCTAGGTTTAATATGAACATATTTATGTATCACAAAGGTATAAAACGGCCTCCTTTCCAGCCCATTATAGCTATCCAAACCTCACCATACAAAAGTTCAAAAGTCCAACAAAGATTGTTTCTTTGGAAAATCAAATTCCACAATTTTTCAGGATTCGACAAATCTTGCCTCAAATTTCACAATTTTCCCATGATTTTAAGCATTATATGCACTTTCCCTCCCTGTTTTTTCCAGGATTTCCAGGTAAGGCTGGGAACCCTGAATGCAGACCTGTTTTCTTTGCTCTGTTGGCGTCAGATTTGCGGTTGCACCTTGCTGTAAAGAGTCCCTTAGTTTTAATGCCGTTCAGCCTCTGTAGTATTTGGCTAGTTGCAAAAAGCGAACCTCAGGCATAGGTATCTCTGGTATCCTAAAGTGAACCTCTGGCATAGGTATCTCTGGTATCCTAAAGTGAACCTCTAGCATAGGTATCACTGGTATCCTAAAGTGAACCTCTAGCATAGGTATCTCTGGTATCCTAAAGTGAACCTCTAGCATAGGTATCTCTGGTACCCTAAAGTGAACCTCTGGCATAGGTATCTCTGGTATCCTAAAGTGAACCTCTAGCATAGGTATCTCTGGTACCCTGAAGTGAACCTCTGGCATTGGTATCTCTGGTATCCTAAAGTGAACCTCTAGCATAGGTATCTCTGGTACCCTAAAGTGAACCTCTGGCATAGGTATCTCTGGTACCCTAAAGTGAACCTCTAGCATAGGTATCTCTGGTACCCTAAAGCGAACCTCTGGCATAGGTATCTCTGGTACCCTAAAGTGAACCTCTGGCATAGGTATCTCTGGTACCCTAAAGCAAAGCTTTGGCATAGGTATCTCTGGTACCCTAAAGCGAACCTCAGGCATAGGTATCTCTGGTACCCTAAAGCGAACCTCTGGCATAGGTATCTCTGGTACCCTAAAGCGAACC